>CAICTM010000910.1:0-42924 GCA_903772945.1 Seminavis robusta | reverse complement strand
ACTAGCCGTCCAATACCCAACTGTACATGAATTGCCTAGTACTATCGACCAAAGTATTATGAAGGACAGGACTGTGTTTTGAAACTTACAAGTCTATCTATGGGCAGACGATTCACCCAAATTATTCTATGAGCATTTATGTCGTGGGATGATCCAACTTGGTTTCGAAACCTCAGAAACAGACCCCTGTTTATTTATCATAAGGAGCATCAACTCATGGTTTTAAATTATTGTGATGACAAATCTGGCTCAGTCCGGACAATGATCTTTTGAGTCCTATGTTGACAGCTCCAGAAGCTTGGAATTATCTCACCAGTGAAGACAGGGAGACATCTTTGGATTCTTGTATTAATTTTGAAAACAGGGAGACAATGTGTGAGTTCCTCAAAAGGGGCTCATCAACAAAGTTATGAATACACTGGCATGTCTGAGCCAGCTCTAAGCTTTCTCTGCTGCCACCGATCGCTCGGTGCTGACAAACTGGTGCCCATTTGAAGAAGAGTGGAGCTATCCAGGCTGCAGTTGGGATGCTTTTTAATTGCGTCCGACACTCGCCCAGACATCACTTTAGTGTACATCAGGTAGCACGATTCAGCCACAACCCCAGGCACTCCACGCACAAGCCATCAAACGAATCATTCGGTACTTGATTGGCACAAGTGACAAAGGCATTTGTTTTAGCCTAAGCTTGATCAAGGACTTGATGTTGGGTGATGCTACTTCGCGGTTGTATGGTTATGAGGATGATCAGGATCTGTTTCGGTCAAGTCTCGCACTGGTTTTGTCTTGACTTTGTTTTGATGCCCTGTCATTTGGTCCAGCAAACTGCAGACTGACATTACTCTGAGCTCCACTGCTGCTGAATATGTTTGCCTTCAGCATGTCCATGAGGGAGCTGCTTCCTATGCGAGCCTGCTCAAGGAAATTGTAACAAACTGCATATGCCGTAATTACTGACAGTCTTTGCGCTCTACAGTATTCGAAGACACCAACGGTTGCCTGTCTCTTGTGAATGTTCCCAAATGTCAGCCCGCAACAAGTATTTGGCATTGAAGTACCACTTCTTTAGGTCAAATATCGGGAGTCGAAGGGATCGTGGCCAAGTACATTCCGACTCTAGAACACGGGCGACATCTTCACTAAGGGTCTGCCAGCCCACAGTTTGCAGTCATTCGAAGCTCCTCATGGATGGTAATCTACCTCAGCCGTTGCTGGGGACTCTCTCTATTGTTTCTTGCTACAGCTTCATTTCAGCTGTAAGGGAGTGCGACGGGATACAGCTTACAATTCAGCTTTACAGCTTTATAAATTGCGGGCCTATTCTAGAAAATAATCAATAACTGCTCACTTATTTGGAAATACAAACTTTACATCTCTTAGATCGTTAGATTAATCAATCCACAATGGTATTGTCGCATGGGAGGTAGCACTATCTAGGTACCGGTACATGTCCCAGTACCATTTATTCCCAACTGCACTACTAGACTAGCTAGTAGAACAATTTGCTGCCACAAAAGACTCCTGCCGCAATCAGTACAAATAAGCCTCTGCAGTTGGACACAGGTAGGTCCTGATTGGTCTACTGTATGATAGTAATTCAAGGGGTTGCGTGGGCAATGCGTTGGACCACCGGTTGGTCCTGTAGCTGAGCACGGTGTAGGTTCAGGTGTAACAAAAAGCAAGTATCGTATCATGAATGTATGTCCAGGTGATTGCCCCAGAGGTGCTGGGCCTGTAGTCTGTAGGTGGACCTGGTCTGGGGTGGTGGTGCTGGGCCTGGAGCCGTGGGTATCTCGAGTGCATCCCATCTACCAGGTACAACGGTAGCTACTAGCTAGCCAGATATGTGGTGGGTGGGTGTTGTTGGCTCCTTAGTCAGATACCGCTGCATACTATGCTATCGTCGAGTGTAACGACGGGATAAAGGAGCTGGTCGACGTCGAAGACATGAAAACATCAATCCGAAAGGGAAACAAAGTAGCTGGCTGCGTGCGCAGTAGTGCGTACCCTAGTAAGAAACGAATCGAATCATAGAATCGAATCGAATCATTCGATGGAATGTGGGGGGGGCAAGTCTGGTGTTCTGGACGTTGACTTCGTTTTCATCCTGACGCACTTGTTCTGTTGCGGTGATGTTTGATGCTTCGACGCATACTAGTACTGTATCTGTGTAGCATGGACAACAATCTTCGATCTGCCCAAGAACCAAGGCTGTTCCATAGACCGATCGAGAGTGGCCTTGCTGCAGTGTTTGTTGTGTCGCACCAACACTCACAGGCACTGTTAGGCTTGTCAATATTCTGCCAATGTCCAACCAACGTCCTTACTTCGTTGAAATCTTATTAAAACGCAGATGCGTAGATTGCAGTACCGCATGGGTAACTTATTGTGTTCTCTGAGAAGGTTGTGCTCTACTATTGTAGACGAATTCCAAAGCAATTAGCATTATCACCAGGGAAAAAGGGTTACTTCCCGAAAGCCTTGCTTTTTCCAAAGATAAATGTTTAGAAGTTAGACTACCCATTTGCAGAGAAAATTTTCTGCTTCCGTGAAACCAATTGATATGGAATATGTATATCTGATGGATTCTGGTGTTTTTCTTGGTGAGATGGTTGCGCCGTCAAAGGTGCTGTGAAAAACGAGGCAGTGCTTTCAGGCGGTTTCCCAACCACGAAGAGCTCCTCATTTGTGAAGATGACTACAGTACTAGTACCTCCTCGACCGAAAATAACCAACAACCCGACCGCCGTCAAGCTGGCACCATGTATGGAATAACTAACGACAACAATGATGGGTTTGTCAACACACCCACTCCGGTTAGTGATGAAAGCAGTAGCGAAGATGAGACCCTGCTGATGGAAGAAGGGGAGCAGGGGCTTCACGCTCGCCGTCGTGTCACCTTCAGCCAGAATCTGACCCACGTTCATGAAATCCCAGCAAGGAACTCTTTCTCGCTGGAAGAGAAACGTGCAATCTGGTTGAGCAGAGAGGAGAAAGACGAGTTTCGGCGTGATGCCTATGCCATTGTTGAAGTTCAGAGTCGCGAGGGTGGCTCTGTCACTGACGAAACTATGCGAGGTTTAGAGTGTCGGACACACCAAGGCTTTGAACTGGCCAAGAACAATCGAGCACGGGCATCGTTCTGTGTTATCGATGAACAGGATCGTCAGGATGAAGCAAACATTAGTTGTGACCCAAACCTCATTGCAGAGGTATGCAAAGGCGCTACACTGCACTGTCGTTGTGTGGCGTACGCTCAGGGGCTTCTGGATGCTCAAGCTGCCTTAGCAGAACGGGGGGCATTATCATTCAACCAAGCATTGGCTCGTAGCATACAACATCATCTACTCATCCCAGAATCCATGTGCATGAGTAGTACCGGTAGTAGTCATGGATCAAGCCTTCAAGGGAAACGCCAGGAAGCGGACGACATGGACTGGGATGCAGTGGTTGATGCATAGCACAACCAATTTATTCAATGTGTCAGCAGTGCGTTTCATGTATGATTCTCATCTCATCAGCTGAGCCACGAGGCTGTGCCGATATATGTTCAATTGGGGCGGTATTAATAAAGAATACATTACATTCATACATGTTAGTTCCACAGGAAGATAGAATTCAACTCTCATTAGTACTACAGCGTTCTGTTTGCTTGACTGTGATGCTTGCAAGCATAAGTATTTGCAAGGGTTCTGCCTTCTCTCACTTTAGGACACTTGCTCTCTCGAATGAAGCGATGGCCAAACAAATCAATTGAGCCTTGCAGTTACCAGTGAGGGTGCCTGGCCTATCCATCATCTAGACAATGCACAAGGATAATGTTTGTTTCATCAAAGCAACCGATAGACAGAAGAGAGACAAGTGCTGCAGCACCACGGAGATTCATCGGGAGCCTACAAGCAAAACGCACTCTCACTGGCATCCCTTGGTTTCATTGGCACCTTGGAGAAGCGGCATCAAAGCATGACAATCACATGAAGCATAAGCAGTACAATTCCTCCTGTCGGGTGTGTGTTGACATCCCTGTTTCTCTGAACTTGATCAATCACCGTCGCCGTGCCAAGACATGCAGCAATTCTTCGCGAGCTTCTTCCCACTCCACAGCAACAATTGGTTGTTTGTGATTGCTATCACGAGAGCCGTTTGCAGGATGGTCTGGCGACACCCGAAACAGTCCAACGGCGCGACCAATCTCCATCACAAATGGGTCTGGCGCATCCTTCATTGTCTCGTCAGCAGAGAGTAATCTTGTTGCATATTCTTCCATAATGACTTCTGCTAACCTTTCAACCGCCCCATTGGTCAAGACGGCCACCGCAGCGTGGCCCCTGGCGACCAATCTAGATTGAATAGCGGTAGCAACAAGCTCCCGTTGTCGTGTTTTGGAATGCGAGATCCAAGACCACATGCTATACGCCATACTTCCCACAAGCGTGATCATGACAATTTCAGCGGTATTTGGATATGTCAAGATGAACTTGAGAGATCGATATGCAGGTGCCAAGGCACCAAGTGCAATGAAGGAGGCGGTAATGACCAATCCTCCACGTGCCAGCCGAAGGCGAAACGGCGGTTTGGGCTTCCCTCTGCTTGTGCTGTTCCCATCTGCTGACACTGATACGTCGTGGATGATTGGCAAGGCCAGGAGCCTAACACTTGGATGGACCTTCTCCATCAGAAGTAACATTGAGCCATCTTTTGTGAGAATGATCAAATCTTCAGGATCTGTTTCATTCCACTCGTTGCGCGCGACCGATGAATTGTCATATGCTTTTGGAGCTTCTGCACCAGTATCAGTGGCCGTACTTTTCTTTGAGGAGTCGGTCTTTCCTGAAAGTGGGTCTTTTTCCGTCGGCTTTTTCTTTTGGTCCTTTAAGCTTTTCACGCCGATTTTGACAGTGGACCGAACACTTTCCACCACTGGTCCCACTCGAGTCGTCACAACTATGAAAGTTTTTGCCACTGGGGCTTGGATGGAGTCCAACAATCGCTGCGATGCCTGCTTGGCACTTTTGAGGCGTAGCTGTCGTCTTTTATATGCCTGCTCTTCCCACCGATCCAAATTCTCATTGACTCGGGCCTCCAAATGGCGGTACCACGATGCATCTTCTTCCACAAATGTAGGATGCTGCTGGTCCTCCTGATTAGTTGCAGACAAATCTGGGCAACGTCTTGCAAAAATTTTGTAGTTGTCGGATGCAGAAGGGGTCGGCTCTGCCACCAATCCTTGACCTAAGGGTAGCTTTCCTGCTTGGAAATGGCTCTCTACGACGATTCTTGATGGGTCGATCGGCCCATACCCGTTCCAACGAGCTAGCAACATGACAGAATCATTGAAGTAATCCTTTGCCATTGATCGTTGCTGTTTCTCTTTCAAAAATTCCTGGATAGCCAAAGACAGCAAAGGTTTCAATTCTCCCTTGATTCGAGCTCGCTGCAACGCCTTGTGGTTGTAGAACCGTGAAGCGTTCTTGGAACTGTTGTCTTCCACCAGCAAAAAAGAGTAAGAATGGAAAGGCCTTGCCAGTGGAAATCCAAGATGGACTTGCGACCGTCCAACAATGGGCACCCATCTCTGCTGCTGATGGTGTCGGAGATGGCTCGTCCAACAGGCTTGAGAGCAACGAGCCGATCTCGCAATCATTGCGGGAGACGCCATTGTCGACGTTTCTGCGTGGTTGCGTGGTTGGGAACTGCCATCAACCCCAACCCCCAACCGACCTCGGTTGGGGACACAGACCTGAGTTTTCTACTTCGTCAATTTTCCACGTTAAAAAATGCTCACCATTCCCTCCTTTTATTTTTTTTAATTCCGACCCGCTCCATCCAGCACCTCTGGGTAAAACTGTAAAATTGACCCAACTTTTTAAACTTTAGTGTAAGCTTCTGAACCTTCAAGAAGTCTCTGAAGTTCAGACAAATCAAAGACAGTTTCTAAACGTGTGTGCTTGCTTACTGGTCATTTGAGATAGCAGTCTTTCTGAAACTTAAAAGATCTTTTTGAAAATGCAGCTAGTTTGTTCGGGAATGGAATGTCTATTTTCCATTTTTGAGATTCTTCTGTTCCTTCCTGGGGCAGCTGGAATATACGTACACAAAACCCTCAATTATAAGATTACCTACAGCCACTTGACAAGGATTGCTCCTAGTGGCAGAGATTGTACTGTACTAGTACCCGTAACTGTACAGGTCAACCCTGAATTTTGCCCAGGAGTACGATGTATTTCCTGGCCAGTAATAGGCACTGGCCAGTCGCAAGCATTTGTTCCTACTCGCACGGTACCGGTACCGTACCTGTACCAGTCCGGTGGCTAATGCCTCTTTTTGAACTGTCCACGCATAGGGTATTCAAGCATCACTTTTTATTAATACAATTACCGTATGACCATATCTTACTTTGTACTCCAAGATGAAAGGTGGCTTACTCCATCATCAGGATAATACTTACCGGTACTATTGGTAACTTGTTTTATGGAGAGATGTCAGATACCGGTACCCATGGTACACAGTAAAATCATGACCAGGTACATGTGCAAAGTATTGATATCTTAACAACAAGGCAAGACTGATCGACTTGAGTCATTTTTGCCTTTTTAAGTTGTCTCATCGGCATGCACTCGGCCAGTCCGGGACAGTGTCCGCCATCACCAGGCGCAGGCGCTTCGAAACAGCCACACAAACCCTCCCACCTTGGCACCACCACCACCGCATACGGCACTCTCTCTACGGCGGTAACCAATCTCGAGCGGATGCCATTTGGGTCAGAACGGCACTGCTGTGTGTCCATATCTGAGATCACCTTCAAGGCATCAGCGGCGTCATTCGACGTCCTCACTTTCGGAACCGCTTTTGCTGTCTATATTGGGGCTTCTTTTGAAGCGAAATTAAAGAGGATCATCGAGCTCTTTGTGTTTGTTGTTGTTGAAAGCTAGCTAGCTAGCGAATAGTGGAACATCACGCATGTCGGCGAAAAGAACTAGCAACCTCATCAATGCCGATGAATCTTCGGCTTTTTACGCCAACAACGATGCCGCCTCTTACAACACGAGGTATCTCAGGAGCATCCGAAACAAGGAGCGTTTTCAGGAGCTTCACTTTTATCGGTGTACGGTCGAATTGATCGATGAACTTTTCCCCAAACGAGCGGGTAAGGGCACTCTGGATCCTACCGAAACCTACCGCGCATCCGCTTCTACGATAGCAGAATGGCGCGATTTGGAGCAGGAGGAGCAAATGGCGTGGATCGAGAAGGAGCGAGAACTCAAAGCGCAAGCGGGAAGCGACTCCCATGACTCTGTAGCAGCGCTACCGGAATCAGCCCCCCCTGAGAGTGCCGAGCTCAAACGTTCCATGGAAGAGCAGCCAATGGTGCCGGTTCCCGTGGCCAAAATTGCCAGACAGGAAGAACCTATAGTCGTCAACGCGGTCAACCTAGAGGTACCGTACAGCTGGGATCCCTACGCCTACGAAGTCAACACCGAGTTTTTATTGGATCGAACGTGCCGTGGTATCACTTTGGACTTTTTGAAACAAGCCTTCCTCAACGAAGATGCCAAACTCAGAGGGTTTTCCATTGTTGTAGGAGATGCCATGAATTACAAGGCCCAAACGTATGCCAACAATCAAAGTTGGCCCTTTGCTTCCGACCCCCGTGTTGTGGGGGCCATTGTGGAACAAATGACTACCGACAACACAAAGACTATCATTGTCTTGAAATGGATTTGCGTGATCATGGCCGCATCGGGGGTGACCACGAATGGTAACAAAATGGATTCCATCCACTTTCACCATCCATTGTGTGATCGGGCTTCCACGCAGATTATCTGTGAAAAATGCAAGCTGCATGGGATTCATTTTATCCATTTATGCTCTGCTGCTGTGGAGAAACAACAAGCAGCAATGCCCGGTGGTGGTATCTAGCTTGCTTACTCGCTTTAGTAGTGGAGAGAAGCAGATAGGCATTTGCGTGGCATAGCTTACAGCGTGGCACCTTGCAAAAAGTCAGTCTCCTTCGTTGAATTTGTACATGTAATTGAACGGTGGCCGAGTTATCGATCGATGGGCACTGGACTACTGCTCGGTCTCCTGCTGTTCCTATCAAATATGTAACAAGAGTCTTCTTTCTAGCTAGAAGTACATGCGAGGTTGCATCGTACTGTCTGTATACCTGTTTTTGATGACTTGACCGACGTCTATTGTTTTGACACCTTCAAGACTCAAAAGTTGAGAAGGCGCCAAGTGCAACCCGCTCGCACGATGATGCGGACAGTAGCAAAAAGTTGAGTCTTTTCGCTTCCTCGTTTCCGCACTGACAATCAAGGAGTCTCCGTATTGATAGTTTAAAAATGTAACCAGGTCAGGATAATTCAACGAACATAAAAATGCGACTAGCTTTTAAAACACTTTGACAACCTCAAAAGACGTCGAGCAAACTAGCTAGAAAGTCAGGACTCCTATGTCAAACACTTCAACCACGTTTTCCAAAACTGTTTGAACCCGAAGACCAAACCCACGACCTCCGAAGGAACAGCAATGAAGTTAGCATCTTATGGCAAGGCAACCCAATCAGCGCTGTCAATACCTTCGACACTGTGCCCTATGCAACAAAGAGAGGGACTCAAAATTCTGAAACAATCCAGAGAATCGCCAGAGAAGCCAATCAACTCCTGCAATGAAATCTACGAGGCTGTGGTCTCAATCCCACATTTCATAAGTACCAGAATAGCCAAGCACTGATGATTCCCTTGGGGGATGAAAAAGTAAAACAACCAAAACGTTACCACAGAGTCGTGTGAGTCAAAGCCTGTGTTTTAGTGATTTGCAGTTAGTTTGTGAGTAAGCTTACTGTGCTCAGGTCAGTCAGTCACTTTTTGCTAAATTGCATGAGGTGAAAGCTAACCCTTCTGTAGAGGAACGGTCTTGCACCAACAAGTGCGAAGACAGACCACCTTCGCCATCAAAGGGAAACCTTCAAAAACAAATCACCAGCCTACCGTATATGCAGCTACAGCCATACGGTACCATGCAGCCCTAACTTTTCCTTTGAACCTTCCGTCCCCCATTGATGGCCTTTTTGCTTGCTTGTGCCATAATCCAATGCTCAGAGCTATGCATATAGACAGACCATGACGTGTACATCAACAGCTTAGCCGGAATAACACAAACAAAAGAACTTCTCTGCGCCCTCGCTTCTCACAGAACAATCCTCTCCGTACGATGCGAGGTCGACAGCTGCCTCTCAGACACCATTCTTCCATTCATCGGCATTTGGACGATGATACTGCAGCAGCAGACGCATCAAATCAAAACAACCAGCAGATTCAAGGCGCCAACGCGAAGACACAAAAAGCCATTGTAACCTGCCAATGCCAAATCCACAATATTCTCGCGTGGATTGATCATTCAGAACAAAAAAACAAATATTGTAACTCAAACACCAAACACCATGTTTCGGTTGCAAATGACACTTCTTGTGGTTTCGTTTCTCCTGTATCAATCGACGTGCGATGGGTTCTCAGAACACTTCACCACCAGAAGCAAGTCTGGCGCTGGAGTGAGGGCTTCCAGTCATCGTCGTTGGCGTGACAGTTTTCCTTCGACCCGTCAGTGGATGTCTTCACAAGCTGCCAATGGCGAAGCTGCTTTGCAAGGGAACTTTCTTGGTTACCAGGACAATACTGTCAAGCCATCCGTGTCTTCAACAGCAGCACTGACTGTGGAAAAACAGCAACAAAAACAAATAATACAGGACTACAATGTACCCTCGGTCCGAAAGGTTCTGGCATTTGCCATTCCCGCTGTGGGTGTATGGCTGTGTGTTCCCCTGCTTTCTACCATCGATACGGCCACCGTTGGCTTGATTGCAGGGACGGCTCAGCAGGCAGCCCTCAATCCAGCTATTGCTGTGATGAACTACTCGGCCAAGCTCATGGTAAGTAATATAGTTGTTGCTATCTATTCAGTCAAGAATCCAATGACAAATCCACTCACGGTGCTGCACCTATAGACGTTTCTGTTCTCAGGAACCACAACCATGATTGCGGCTGCACAGGAAAGGGACCGTTCTATCCAAAAAGATTGTGTTGACAACGACAATCCACGCCAACAAACAGTTCATTGTTTGATTGGAGCCTTGCAGTTGTCGACGTTGGTGGGGGCAGGACTAGGTGCCCTGGTCTTTGTCTTGGCTCGACCCTTGCTCTTTGCGCTCATGGGATCCGCATCCACCGACCCCACCATCTTGGCGGCGGCCACGAGCTATGTGAGAATCCGTGCACCGGGAATGGCCGCTGCTGCAATGGTGGGGTCCGCTCAGACAGCCTGTCTAGCTCAGGGTGACGTTCGCATGCCTCTCTATGCCACGGCCATTACGGCCATCATAAACTTGGTGCTGGATCTGGTACTCATTCCAACTGTTGGAGGAGCTGCTGGCGCTGCATGGGCCACTACGTTGTCACAGTTCTTGTCAGCTGCATGGGTTATGCAGTGGTTGATCAAAACTAAAAGGACACGTGCAAGTGCAACAGCAACATCAAAAGTGGAACAGGACAACAACTTGAAACAATCTACATCCACAAAGTCGACCAGGGGGTTCCTGGCGGGACGCATGAGGTTTCGCGATTTGCTAAGAATGCCGTCTCGAGATGTATCCAAGGGTTTTGCACCCTTTGTCATTCCCGTCATTACCACTCAAGCGGGACGATGCTCAGCAGTGGCTACTATAGATCACGTGGTATCGAGCAGCCTCAGTACGGCCAGCATGGCAGCCAACCAGATTCTCACGTGTGTGTACTACGGTCTAGTCCCCGTGGCAGAAGGGCTGAGCCTCGCAGCCCAGAACTTTGTACCTGGCATTACCGAACGAGATGGTTCCCCGCGCGAAAAGTCAATTGCCATGAGACTGTTGTTGAAGAGTTTTCTAAAATCGGCGGGATTATGTGGGATTATGCTGGCTACCATCATGGGTACATTACCGCTGTATTCGGGTGCTTTCACGACAGACGCTGTCGTCCGTGGAATCGTGTCCTCGGTGGTTCCGCTGTTTTTTATCACATGCTTGAAGCACGGCGTGTTTTGTGCATCGGAAGGAATCTTACTGGGACAAAAAGATTTGCGTTTTTTGGGCGCTCAGTATGCAGTGTACACGTTTGCCATACCCTACTTGCTGCTTCAATTGAAAAAGGCCGCCTTGGCTGGGTCCAGCGTTGGTCTGTTTGATGTGTGGCGTCTCTTTTTGATGTACGATTTGTTCCGGACGGCAGTCATGGCTTTGAGGATTTTCAGACTGGAACGAAAGCGTGCTTCTGCTGGGATGGTGTAGCAGCTATAACTAGTTAGCATCTATGATGTGTTGTATTTGCTCTAGTGGCTAGCTAGGATGTGTATTTGCTGAATCCGTGTGGATTGATATTATGGTACCAGGTACGACTGTACCGGTGGTACATGTATTTCGTATCGGTACAGTCGTACAGCTGTACGCTCAACAGCACCCGTGGTGCCATGCAAAGTGAGCGACTGGACGCGGACTCGACCCGACTTGCAGCAAAGCAAAATTGATGAGTCAATCCCGCTCTGAATTATGTGAGCGGACTCAACTCAACCGGCAGCAACCTCCGAGCTTTAACTAACATCGGCCAAAGGAATATTGGGCTCACATGTCACATGATCCAACACGAGCCCAACAGCGATTCGGCAGTTGCTCTTGTGTTTGTTGATGCAAAGGGAAGGAAACCATCATCAGATCGATCGAAAGGCCAGCTAGAAAATTCAACCATAGTGGTGGTGTGAGGCATACTATACGGTACCGCACACAAAGCAACCCTCTTATCAGTCGACTAAGAAAAGACAGAGAGGTATCCGCAATCTGCATCCTTGCTAATCGGTTAGAGAAGTTTCTCATTCGGCAGATTTGAAATCCTTTCCAGTTTCGACATACTTTCTTCTGTAGTGTTCCGGCACATTATCACACATGAAGGTCGTCCTGACTGGGGGTATGAACAAGAAAGTGGGCTTTAAGCCTCTTGCCGACGATGATATGGTGAGAGATAACAGCAGAAGCCTAAGACGGTCGGGTAGTGAAGAAAAGAAGAGTGAGCATCCCAACCCTCTACCGCTGCTGTCCACGCACTTTGCAACGAGCCCTGCTAATGCTTTCTCGAACCAAGCATCGACACCATGTACCGTCTCTCCGGCATCTTCGGCAGAATCGTCGTCACCGTCTTTTCCGCAACAAACAAGCAACAGTGATCTCAACAACAACAAACACACCAAAGGTCGCAAAATGTTCCGGTTGCCACGGTACTTTTGGAATCGACGTAGAGGTGGAAGTAGTGGCAATAGCACCAGTAGCCATGGAGAGAACTCGGAAGATGAAGAACTTGCCAAAGCAGGCGAATCAGATGATCCTGTGATGGCTGTCTTTCAATCAAGATACAAGAATCGAGTGCGCTGGGATTTGGATGACCTGCAGGACTCGGAAAAGAAAGAAGACAGCGGGGACAACACGACACGTACGCGCGATAACAACAACAACAACAAAGATTCCAACGAATCAGGAGCACTAGACAGTGGACTAGGTCCTTCCTCGTCCTTTGGCGGCGCCAAGCAGAATGGCAATAGCAGTAGCATCAAGAAGTTTGTTAAGGGAGCTCTGTTTGGAGGTGGTGGAGGCAATCAAAAGGAAGCGGCAGCAGATAATGAGTTTCAAAAGGAAGTGGAAAGAGAAGTGGCAGCTGAGAATGGCTTGGTATGGGAGAGCAATGATGCTTCTACTGTAGGAGGAGAAGTTCTGTACACAGCACAACGAAAGCAGTCAGCCCTCCACAACCAAAAAGAGCAGGCACAATTAACATTCTCTTTCACAGAAGATCTTCAAACACGGGCGACCGTCCAAAAACTCATCAAAAAGGCCCGAAGGGCGCAGTCTGTATACTACCGATATGACTATGCTGTCAACTACCTTGTCCGGGCCATGGACACATTGACAACCGCAAAGTACCCTGACCTTCACCCAACCGTCAGGAAGACCCTCGAAAGCCTCAATGAGGCCCATCACAAGCTAAGCAGTTTCAACAACTCTGCAAACATTGTCAAAATAGGGATCAAGTATGAAGACTCTGGAGAACTGGTTCGAGCCCTCAAGATGTACTCCATCGCGTACCGTATACGGAGAGACAACCTGAGCCGGACCCATCCAAGCTTGGTCGTCTTGCTCAACATGCTGGGAAGCATTCAAACAAAAAGGGGTGAATACGAGGAAGCTATGCAGATCTACGAACTTGCGTTAAGGGATCCTCCAAAGGATCTGGACAACGCTGGAACAGCACCAGCGCTAACTCCATCCGAAGCGGCAATTCCCAGCATTGCTCAAACAACAGGCATCCAAGCCGGAGAAGATGAGTCGGTACTTCCTACACCTCCTCCGCCGCTGTCCTATGAGCAGTTTTCCACTCGAGGCAACTTGCTAGCAAAGAGTGTCACTTATCGGGAAATGGGGACAATCTTTGAGAAATGGGAACGGCGGGAAGAGGCTTTAAAGATGTATCATTTGAGTCTTGATTGTGTCGCAGAATGGAAAATAGCGGCAGGAGTCTCGGCGGCTGACAAGGGACTGCGACTGGGCCTTCATGAGACTATCAATGACAGTGGTACTGGAAGCGATGACGATGCCGGGAACAAGAAAAGTAGCTTGGTGGCGGACAACGTAACAGTGAAGAAGTCTTACGCTCGCGATAGTGACGACGACGACCAAGTCGAAAAAGGAGAAATGGAACTGATGGTCAGCCGCAGCCTTTCTGATGTGGAGGGCGCGGATGTCGCTGCCCTAATGGGCACCGTCTGCTATTACGATTCCTTTTTCCCACCGCATTTGGAGAAGATCAACGCGAAAAAAGGACGCTCCACTGCTGCCGCCGCGGCCATGGCTAGCGGCGATAGCGAAGGACTGGATCGGCGTGATGACTATGCTGATATTGATGTGGCGTTGACAATCCATCAGATTGCCCAACTGTTTCGAAAGCAGGGGCAATTCTACAAGGCACTGGAGGCATACGCTGTTGCCTTGAGAGGGATGAAGTACTCGCTTGGGAATTACCATCCTAACGTCGCAGCCATCTTGGGAAATTTTGGCAATCTCCAAAAGGAAATGGGGGACTTGGATGCTGCCTACGACACCTATCAGGAAGTGCTTGGTATCGAATCGTACAGGTTGGGTCTGAGCCACCCCGACGTAGCCATTACCCTACACAACATTGCTACCATTGACGCTGCGCGCGGAAACTATGAGCGTTCGTTGCGACTTTACGAGCAGGTCATGTGCCTGCAACAAAAGCTCTTTGGTCGAGAGCACATCTCCATCGCAGTGACATCAGCTTGTATGGGCGATGTCTATGAGGCCCTTGGTCAAATGAAAGACGCTTTTGAAGCATACGAGGATGCACTTCGGATAAAATCAGCTTTCCAAGGGCACCACACGCTGGAGGTGGCCAGAATCCTTCACAAACTGGCCAAGGTGGCCCTACACCGCGGGGATCACCGTCTTGCCAGCTCCTACATCTCCCGTGCGATATTCGTGTATCGTTTGAACAAAATCCCCGATGGGCACGAGTGGGTTGTAGATGCGCATCGAGACTCCGCAGATGTTGATGCATCTCTAGCCCTGACAAAGAAAATGACATTTGAGTGCTAGTAGCATCCTGGGTGGGAAACCACTGTGCAGGGGCTCGGCGGTACCAGCCATTACTCAAACTCGGGTTCGATTTGTCTCCTGTGGAAATCTAGGTGTGGGTTTGGGTTGATGCCTTGTAGGATCAATCCATAGCCCATAGTATGGTTTCTAAAGGTGAATCGATTCCGATGCCATAAACTGTAATAATTTTCACTCGCCTACACATGTAGAGGTTTGTATTATTCTGATGCCATGAATATTGATTCCTCTTTCGATCCATTGGTCTGTGGTTTCTGAGATCTAAAGTAACGCCACTGTCGGAGCTACGTACCCCTCGTCCCACCTGAAATCCATGTTTGATACTTGCTGGCTATTAGGATACCAACTAAAAGGAAAGGAGGGCTTCAGTAGTTGATTGTTGTGGTCACCATACATGCTGTATTGATCGTTGTCGATTACGACTGAGAATACGCTTGTTCAGTATCGGTTCCGGTACATGTACTATAGAGAGAACAGATGAGACTTTGCCGGTTGACTTCCTCGCGTCGGATCTTCACGCCGTCTCGTCTCCAAGTCAGCTTTTCTCCTTGAACTGATCTCGAAATTCGATGGAATCGAGGTCCATCGAAGGGGCAAATTTGCTAAACCTATTCCCAGCTTGGACCGATGCACGATCTCCCTGGTCAATCTGATTGGAAGATCCTGTAGCTCGGGGACCATCCTTCTGTAGAATTATCCTGTCGGCTGAGATATCCTGCCCCAGGAACTTCAGCACCAAGCCTCAGGGGCTTTCGCACAGAACGAACTTCTGGTGCACACGGGGTAAATCCGCTACTCAGCTTGAACAGGGCGAGGATCAAGAATGTTGCAGACATGCTCACTGATCTCCTCATCTCCATTGCTGCACCCTGGTAAAGAAAAGTGAGAAGAAAAACAAAACAGTTGAGGATTATCGGTCACGAGTGGATTATGCGTCAGCTCATTCACGAATGTATTCCACGGTCAATTGTTGAACGTGGAATGCGAGGTCCCAGGGAAATTCCGTGCACCCAGTACCACTATGAATAGCGGCATGGGGTAGACCATAAACCTTCTGGGCACCTCACAATGATTGGTTTGCTCTACATGTACTGTATTGTACCGTATGCCTGCCATGTCAACATTACAGTTGCAGATAGATCACCATGGCAGAAATGAGGCAAGCAGAAGAAGAGGAGCATTGGAAAGCTACGACGGCAAGCAGCACTTGGGTAATGCATCCTCGTCGGGCTGCCTGCCTGTGCTGGGAGAAGCTGATGTCCTTAGCTGGCTGAACTTCCGATCAGGAGGTCCAAACTCTGAAGTAACGAGGAGCGTAAAAGAGACTGACAAAATGCCACCAGGTACCGCTTGCAAGCAAAATATTCAATGATTGAATCTTCGCGGGAGGTACGTTGCTTACGTTGGCTCATGGCTGCAGCCAGCCACTCCCAAATTTCTGGGGAAAGAGGAACAAAGCACCGAGCCGAGTCAATGATCTATATTGCATCCGCAGCAGCCTAAGGCAATGCAATTGAGGGGATTGGGAGTTCATCCATCCTAAGGCAACTATCACATGTATGCTTTTGGCTGGTCCATGGCCAGTGAACCTGCAGCTAAAAAACAATTCAGTGGCATACTAGTAGTCCAATAGCCGTTGCAAATTCAGAACTGAACGTGTGGCTAAAACATACATAAGAACATGGCTGGCCAGAATTCGTTGCGCACAGGAGTGAGGGCGACGACAGCCAAGCGGCGTCCTCCCCTTGCTGTAGCTGCATTGCAAGGTTCAATCGTATCGAGAAGCTGTGTGTCAGAATTTTCTAATGGGATCTCTTGCCACAAGGTGGGAATGGTGGGAAGCGGTACTTCGGGCACCAACCGCTCTGCTGCTCTGGCCGACTTGGAAGAAGGGCTGGTCTAAGTCCATATTTTATATTGAAAAGCCCAAAAGACTATGAGATACAAACGTCTCTAATGCCAAAGAGGGCGCCATCTTATCTTATTGGTGCATTTGCAGCAATAGGTTCCTTCTCACCGACAGATGGCAAATCGAATTATTCTGCCTGGCTGCCTGGGACGTTCGTATGTGTCCTCTTGGTTTGTTCCCTGCAAGGACTGACGCCGGCCTCACCGAAGCAAATCCAATTGCTTCTGTGGCTTTGAAAACATCAACCCTCTTCTTCTTCTGCGTTGCTTGCCTACCACCCACACATCGACTGTTGTCCTTCGGCAGTTGAGGGCCTTGGACAAGATTGATCATTCAATTCTTTTTATAATCCGAGCTCTGTGCTTTTCTCGGACTCCATAGTTGGAGAGAGGAAGAAAAGAAACGTAAGTTTTTAGTTCCTGATTATTAATAGTTTGATGTGCCGACCATGACATCCGATCGATGTTTTTGGAACGACGGTCAGACACACGCTGGAGAATGCGTGGGGCAGTACTGTGGAGACCATGATGGTTGGTTGGCCGATAGTTAGTTGTAGCGCTATGGTTGATGAGAGGATTACTCTTGTTGTGGCGGACTGAACTTAATCAGAGTACGCCAGAATACGTTCCTGACCTTTGGTTTGTCCTGCTTTGTTCCACGCAGAAACGCAACGTGAGCTTGTGTAAAAGCACGTCAAAGTAGTAACACCAAACACAACCTCCTGGTCTTGGCTCACAAGCCATTCCATTCCAATCAATCAAACAGTGGAGAAGGGAAGGATCAACATGCTGCAGCAGTTGGTATAAGGGCAAGACCCCGTTGGCGTTCGAGCCAGTTACTACTGCGCTCCCTTTAACTTTTAGTCTTCCAATTCACCCGCTGTCATGGAATCGACACCGGAAGAAGCTGCCGAAGGATTGGCCATTGTGAGAGTCTTGGCGGCGGTTCTGGATCGACTCGTCTGTGCCAACTCTCCTCTTGCTCGCACAGAGCCAGGGCAAATCACAAAGTTTCATGCCCTCAAGGCTCCTGGCATCGGCATTCAGCAATACTTGGAAAGGTAAGTCGTTGTTGTTGTTGGCAGTGGAGTGATTGACGGTGATGGTTCATGCTCTTATCGTGCTTTTCTCTCCTGTTGACCGATGATAGGATTCACAAGTATGCCTCTTGTTCCAGTCAGTGCTTTATCATGGCACTGATCTACATTGACAGACTGATTCAACGGAACGGATTCCTGCTGACAGAATTGAACGTCCATCGTGTGACGGTCACTGCCATTCTGTTGGCTGCCAAGTTCTTTGACGACGCCTACTACAACAACGCTTACTATGCCAAAGTTGGTGGCGTCCTAGTAGCAGAGATGAACGGATTGGAAGTCGACTTTCTCTTCCGAATCAACTTTAGCTTGCATGTGTCGCCCGAGCTCTTTGAGCAATACCGTGTGGAACTCTTGTCACACTCGGGCGTTGATAGTCTTCCCTTGCCGCCTCCTTCTCCACATTACGGGATGGAACAGTGCATGACTCCAGCGACGATTCCGCAACAGCAGCAGCTTCATGATGGCATTCACAATCAAAGCCTACAACTACAGGCCGTTGCAGCAGCAGCATCCATTTGTAATCCCGGAATGATGGGCTACAACACCATACCAGCACAGCAGCAACCGCTTACCCATATTCCATCGCATGTCACTCCGTCTCCGACTCGGGGGACAGCGTTGTCAGGCGCTGCTGGTATGGTTGCCGCCGCACCACAAGCCAAGACACCAGAGGAAGCAATCATGGTGGCGGTGGACCAACAGATCAATGCCGCTAATCTGTCAAACATGCTGACGCAACAGGAGTTTGCATTTCTTCAGCGGGCCAATTCCCTCCCACTGCAACCACAGTCAATAATGCCAGTGACGACGCATCCCCAGCCTTTGAGTGCTCCGATGATGTCCATGGTCCCTGGCGCCCTGAACCCTGGCTTTCCCAGTTTGGTGGATGCGGCTGCCGTTGCGGCGGCTGTTTCCTCTGACCCCATGGTTGTGATGGACAATCCACTCTATCACGTGCAAAATCTTCATCATCACCAACACCACCACGTCGCTAGCAACCAGCGCCGTGTCATGGACGCATCCGACCTGATCCATCATGTTCATCATCACCCATCACATCGGCATGTGCCAGGGTTTGTCTCTAGAGAGGCTTCGGTGGCGCAACGATTCGCAGCGGGCCAGATGGTGGCAGGGGTATCGGGAGGGTTGTGATATTGATGGAAGGATGAATTGCAGTTGGCAAGCTAGAAAGAGGATTGTTGGTTGCCTTTTGTAGGCGGAAGCTTTCCTTTTGGTTTGGACGTGCTGTTGCCGTTGTCTTGTTTCCTATCAGCTAATGCATAGCTAGCGCTAAGATTAAATGCTACTCTACCGTACCGGTACCGTCTTTGTTCTTACCAACACGAAGTTTGGTGTCGCCCAACTGCTAACCTAGCTAGTGGGGGCAGAAGCAAGGATTTGCAAGTGGCACTGCAAAGGGGAGCTTGGACGGAGGAGAGCACTCGAATAGTTTTAAAATACCGGTTCGCATTTCTAAGAAGCACCCAGCAACGGCGTCGTCCTACCGGTAGCTCGAGTGACAGACCTCTTTTTGTCTTGGCGAACCGTTCTGTCGTACGCTGTAAGCATCAGAGCCCAGTCCTACTGGTACCGGTACCACCGGCTAGCTAGCTATTAGTGACGAAGGCCAGCAAACAACAACAACCACAATGAAGCACAAATGTTGCCTCCTGCCCAATTGTTACGATCGGATAGCAATGATGCTTCACCACAGTTATTGGTGCCTTTTCCCGAACCAATACCGGCGGAACCGGAACCAATACCCTCGGAAATGGAACTGGTAGATATTCCGATGGAACTCAGATTAGATGATGACGATGATGACGACGACAAGAACAGCAAAATTGAAGACGATGATGATGAAGATGCACAGCGGCCGGAACCGCCTGTACTGATTGCCGATGTGGAACACTACAAGGAAGACAAGCACAACAGGGATGGCGACAATCAGCTGACTCAAGAAAAGATGAACGAGTTTTGGCTGGAGTTCTCACGATTATTCTACTGATTCTGGCCATTGTCGCCATTATCTTTGGAGCTACTGCTGGTGGCAGTGACAAGACGACTGCTACTGCTAGTATTATTGTCGTCCGTCCAACACCAACTGTACCTGTGATACCATCACCCACTTCAGAACCAAGCAGCCAACCTACTCTACAACCAACGTATGAACCGGGATCCCTTGTGGAGGCATTTCGTAAAGTGTACCATGTCGCGACAACCACAGAAATTGATCGGTGGATAGATGCTCTTTCCGGGGCCATCCCCTCAGAGGTTGGTCTATTGACGGCTGTGACTTCGATCAACTTATGTTGCAATCAATTATCCGGCGCTCTCCCTACCGAGCTTGGGTTGCTGACGGCCTTGACCAAGTTGACTCTTCACAGCAACAATTTCTCCGGTTCCTTTCCATCCGAGCTGGCACTGCTTACAGCTTTGAATGATTTGAGCATGTCATCCAATGAGTTCTCTGGCAGCATTCCTTCGGAGATTGGGCAGTTGACTTCATTGGTTTTCTTGGACTTGGGAAGCAATGAAATTGAGGGAGAAATTCCCTCGGAAATCGGACTGCTAACCGCAGTGGAGGAAATGAAATTGGACAAAAATCAATTGTCTGGCAAGCTTTCGTCAGAGATTGGACTTCTGACTGGATTGACTTCGCTGAGATTGATTGGCAACCAGTTGTCTGGAAGTGTTCCTGGCAATCTCTGTTCCAATTTTGGCTTAGATCGAATTACGGTGGATTGTGCACCCAAAGATTTCACCGTGTCGTGCACTTGCAGCGCCTGCAGATGTACGAACAGAGGGTGGGGCGGTGGTTTTGGTGGCTGGGGAGGACACTAGCTACATGTAGTAGCTACCGGTAGATATCAGGTTTGTAAAATATGTATTTAAAACATGATTTGCATACTTGCATTATCAGTACCGGTACCTCATTTCTGGACTGGTAAGCCAAACGTGACTGTGTTGCGATCAATTTGGCTCATGAGTCAATCAGCCAATCATTCCGGTGGCACCGGTAGCATTGTCTGATGGCGGGAAAGGGCGTGAGGCTCCATGCAGTCCTGTGGTCCAGTCACTGGTCGCAGTATCAGCCACTCGGAGATCTTTTGAAATTTCCGAGAGTCAAGTGTAGTCAAGGCAGCATCAACACAACCTCCACAAGTCAAGTGTTGCTGCCGTCAAAACTCTCAGCATGCAAAAGCACCAAGAAACGAAATACCGCCCGTCATGTTCCGTGACCATGACAAAAGGGCTGGGAATAGTACCAATGGTGTTTCTAGCAAAGCACTGGGAAAAGAGACAGCATTTGGCAACACAGACTATGGGTGGAGAGCGAACCATTCAAGCTACCGCTATCTACGAAGGCTGCTGGCACTGTCATTGGTTTTAATAGCTAGCTGGCCAGTAGCTAGCAGTGCTCATAGTTCAGCTCGTCCACCACAGAGGAATTGTTGCAATTGAAGCAAGGAATTACTGATCACAATAAACCCACTGCAGCGCCAAACGCCAACCAGCCCGATCCCGATCCGTGACGTAATTTCTTCCAAGAATGCGTGCAGTGATTGGAATCGGGATTGTGTGTTCCACATCGGCATGCAACGAAGGCCCGCCCGGCAAGACTGCCTGCTTCACGATTTGGGATCCACTTTTTGGACCGTCTTTTCGGGAAGGCAAACCCCCTCTTTGGTACCATAAACTACATCCCGATTGGTAAGCGGGCGGTTCCCCAGCACACAGAATCCAAATCACCAGCCATTGCGCCTAGTAGCAGCTAGTGTTGGCTAGCTAGCTTGCAGCCATGGCATCATCAAAGAAGGAGTTTGAGTGCCATTAATACTGCAATAAAAAATTCAAATCTGTGGGATATCAGCAATCTCACATGCAACAGAACAAGCGCTGCCATCAACTAATGCAGAAAGCCCTTGGTTTCGACCTTGCTTTCAATCCTATAGGTGCTAGACAGACAAGATCAAGGGCCAGAGCTGATCAGCTTGGTTTCACTAACACCGGTCGGCCCGCAAAAGCACCAAGAAAGGCAGCAAGAGGACAAGATTCCAGGGCAGCTATTCCACAAGGATTGCAGGACGAGGATGCCCATGCCAGGGCCTCACTCCAAGGTCGTGGTGGTTCCAAACAAGACGGAGACCATCGGAAACCTGCAGCAAATCCTCGAATCGGCAACAAAAAGGGCGCTGATGGGGAAGGAAATGGGGAGCTAGATGAGGATAGTGATTTCCCTACCAACATTGATCGTTTCAACGCGGATTCGGATAGTGAGCCTACCAGTGAGGACAGTGAGCTCAGTTTGGAAGGGTCAGTTGCCACATTGCAAGGTGACAACGAAGAGGACTTGGATGATACGGGTCCCCCAGACGAAAGCAACATAAACGCATTCAGAGCCTACTGTGTCAAGGCAAAGAAATTACCCGAGCTAACCGATTCAGAGAAGCGAGGTGTCAAACTAATGGATATCCTCCGTAGGAAAAGGACACCTCTGGATACCTATGATGATGTACTTGCTTGGCATTTGGAGGAAACTGGGTCGCTAATGGACAACGAAAAGCTGGGAAAGAATCCAGACTACCTCAGCAGGAAAAAACTGCTCCGAATCCTTAAGGAAAGGTACAACATGAGCGACACGTTATCTTTTGAAAAGGAGATAGTCCTTCCTCATTGCAATGCCCGGATCAAAGTCATTTGCTTCAGTGCTCGGAATTGTGTGGAGCAATTGCTTACCGATGAGTACCGAGGCGTTTTTTTACTGATTGCTGCTGTTTTGAGATCCACTCAAGGCCGTGAAATGTTGAGCAAGAACAAGCATTTCCAGGAGGAAGCGTATGTCAAAGACTGGTTGTTGCTGGTGGAGTCGCTTCTAGAATGGGAAGCTTTCCTTTGCGAACCAAAGATGAGGGTTGCCGATGTTAAGAGGTTGGATCGCAAGAATCGGTTCATTATATACCTCTTTGCCAAGATCTGCAGACGAACGGAGGGTATGGGGTTGAAAGTATTCAAGTTTCACGCAATAATTCACATGGCAAGGGATATCCTTTTGTATGGTGTCCCCAAGGAACATGACACCGGAAGTAACGAAAGTGGCCACAAAGTAACCAAAGTTGCAGCCAAGCTCACCCAAAAGAACCTGTTGACATTCGAACTTCAAACGGCAACCAGACTGATAGAGTTCCTACTGGTTAAGTGGGCCATGGCCGAGATTAATGGTCGGAGATTGTGTGATTACTGTGGGAGGTTTGATCCACTGCCTCCCGAAGTCGACGACGATGGTTCCGAATCCTCAACCTCCACACCGGAAAGCAGTACCAATCCACGAGGAAGGACTACCAACCCAGGAACCAAAAGTGTAGCCAACCAGGAAGAACCTGTGACGGGTGGAGCCATGATGGAGGTGTACTATGGTGGACATGGCGATGCATGCATTGAGTTGAAGGATAGGCGGCCCGCAAGGAGGAAGAAGAGGATTATAAAGAAGGGCGATGTGGAAAGGTCGACCGTCAATGTGGGTGATGAGCTGCTTGAGTTCCTCTTGGACCTGCAGGAGGAAATGGAAGATTTGGTTGAGGACGTGGATGACTATCAGCTCCCAATTTACACTCAGCACAAACGGAACGGCCAAATATTCTATGGTCATCCCAAGTTCAGAGGAGGCGGAAAGTGGAGAGACTGGGCCTTGTTTGACTGGGGAGATGAGGAGGGTGGTGGGTATGGGAAGCTGCCAGGTCGTATCCAGTGCTTTGTGACACTGGAAGGGATTGATGGCGATCCTGATGCCTGTAGAACCAAATTCGGGGGTATCCACCTGGAAAACGGGACCTATGCAGTGATAGAGAGTGCCCACAGGGTGACAGAAGAGAAGGAAGTGATGCTGTCAGACCTGTTTGTACCACTCCAGAAGGATGCAAAGGTCGATAAGAAAACGGGTGAGGTCCTAAAATGGCGGTTCTTCCTTGCGGATGTGGATGCCATTGCCTCCCCACTGTGTGTGGTCCCAGACATCGGTGCAAAGCCAAGCTGTAAGTATTTCAAAGTCAAGCCCAGATCTGAGTGGGTAGAGGAGTTCCTTCTATGGCTTCGGGACCCCTCTGCGTTAGATGACATGTCCGACTAGCTAGATCTAGCCTAACAGTTAGCAAGAAAATGTGACCAGAATAGGCACGGTTCTCCTCGTTCCACGAGACTTCTGCTGCCGATCGGCTACATCGAGCTACCAATTTGGAACCCGGGATACCCAATCGGTAACGGTTGGCGCCCATTCCTCACTTTTTGTAATTTGTGAGAGAACAAGACAAGCCAGCCAATTTTCAAAATGTGTCGCACGGATCAAAGGCTCTAACTAGAAAAATCGATTTTTTAATCTTATATATCTATCTCTGAATACTATATAATGCCACTCGCGTGATTTCTGACATTTAAACAGTTAACAATCGTGGAAATAACTTCCCAATCAGGGAGGTGCGAGGTCACAAATTGAACCAAAAAACCATCTCAGATGGCGCGCAAGAGGCTTCGAGCAAGAGATGTTGGTGACAAAATGTCAACTCGAGAGGAGTTCCATGGCACAAAACATCCACAGCATCCTATTGGAATGCCTACATTAGTGGAAGAAACCACATACATGCCTAAACCGCTACCTAAGGAGTGTAGAGAAGCTTTTCACAGCAGAATGAGTATGGAGGAGGGTACGTACAGACACACATGTACTAGCACGCGATTCCCATTGACTGAATGCGTTAGATTGCAACCTGCCGTTCCGTGTATGACTACTTTTGATATCAACTCCATACACAGGCACGCGCAGTCTCGTAAGAATGGTACAAAGTAAGAGCTACTGGTGTCGGGTTAAGTATGGCCCAACCGTGGAGCCACATGAAATAGATGAGGATCGATCGGTCGCAACGGAAGGAGTTGACTGCAGTTTGCAGTCGGTGCTCTTCAGTTTTCTTCATAAAATCGATCTCCTGCTAGTGAAAAGAGTAACCTCTGCATCTCACTCTGCTGCTCTTCCACTGTTGTTAACTCCTTTCTTCCATCATTCGGCCTTGTGTGGCTACTCAATGGGATTTTTGACGCCGTTCATCAGCCTGTGGAAGCGGAACAGCATCTGAAGAAGAGCAACACCAAGACGAGTATCTTGAGGGTGAAGAAGGGAGTTACTTTGAGGACGACCAGGGAGGCTACGGCCAGCAAGAGCACCGTGGTGGCAACCGTGGAGAAGAAGATTTCTACAGTGCGGACGAGAGCGACAAGCAGAACTATCAAGATCACCACCGGACCAGCCAGCCAAAGAAGAAGAAGTCAAAGGCCTCATCTGTCTCTGTGAGTACTGCTTTGGCATCCTCAAGCTCCCAATCAGCAAGGTCGCACTCATCCCAATCCGGCAGCAGCAGTCGCCACAACAATGATCACGCTACCAAACGCCAAGGCCACACTTCCAAATCCCGTACCGAACGATCCGGATCCGGACGGCAAAAGTCCAAAAAATCCAACAGGCCACCACCGGAGTCTCCACGAGCACCTGGCAAACCATTATCCAAGCAGGTTCATTCTGGGAAGGAAAAGCGTCGCACATCCCATCTTGATAGTCCAACCATGAGTGGAAAAGGAGGAGGAACAAAGAAGAAAGCAGCCACTCCCCAGCAGAGCAAACGCCACCAGTCTCGTATTATTGGTAGAGACAAAGATAATCATGAAAAGCATGCCGCATCTCTCAAAGATCATGAGAAGCTCACTTACTACATTAGCTTGTATGAGGAGGAGAAACAGAAGAATTAGGAAGCCGACAAGGAGCAGCCTGATGAGGAATGGGAACCTGACAACTTCGATCTGGAAGAGGCCCTTGGCAACAACACCAAGGGGAGTAATGATTATATAGCGGCTTCCGGCTGTTTCAAGAAGAATACCTGGATTGACAAGAAGTTTAGCAGCGAGAAATTGGAGGACGCCATTGCCTATCTTGTCCTGGATCGACTGGGCAAGAAGGCCTTCTTGTTGACCGGCGACCGTAAGAAGGACAAGGGTAAGTTCTCGCTACTCGATCGGGAAACTTTTGGTTGTCTAATTGCCCAGTGCACCTGACCAATCTGGAACCGTTGTTCTTCTCTTTCTTTACAGTGATCAAGGAAAGGCGCGCCGCATGGGTTGCCCATTGGAAAGATGCTATCACAGCAATCATGAACGAGCAACGCAACTTCGTCGTGAACCAGATGTACATCAAGACTGAGGACTTTTGTGCTGCACATGGACTCGACAAGATGCCAACTCCGGAACAGCTCAAAGCTGTGGTGATGCGGGAGGTTCCTCTTGAAGACCTTGCCCAAGATGCCAGTGCACAAGAAAAGGCAGCGCGTGAGGTAATCAAGCTGCATTCTTCCCTTTACACGGAGAAGCTTTTGCCATGTGTTGCTCGTGCATCCAGCTGGTTTAGGGAGTCAATCCACCATAACCAGTTGATTAGTGTGGCCAAGTGGAAGGGAAAGCTGTGTGTACCTCCCGGATCTGAGGCAATGACCCTCCTCATCTACGAGAACTCCTACACCAGATGGAACCTCTGCTTCCAGCCTGGGAACAATGACTGTGGCAGAAAGAAATGGACTGCTCCCAAGAGCAGCAAGGACCTGGAAACAAAAAAATTTGCTACCAAGTACTCAAACTCCAAGGTGGGCAATGCCAAGTATGGAGGTTGGTCCAATGCAGGCCGAAGGCGCTACAATGCCATCAAGCTTGAGGTTCAGGAAGCCCGTGCCAAGCCCAATGCCCAGGATGCAGAACAAAAAATGCTGGAATGGATGTTGCAATATTGTGGAAAGGAAGACCACGAGCCCGATCCGGATGCCACGAACAACAAGAAGAAGAATGGCAAGCGTTCCTACGATGATCTGGTAGACTGTTACTAGGGTCCTTCCAGGTTGTCAATTGGCAGCCA
Organism: Seminavis robusta; assembly: GCA_903772945.1. Classification (NCBI taxonomy): domain Eukaryota; phylum Bacillariophyta; class Bacillariophyceae; order Naviculales; family Naviculaceae; genus Seminavis; species Seminavis robusta. The sequence continues at coordinate 16,271 of CAICTM010000910.1, read as the reverse complement.
AGGCCCCATTGAATGGGAAGCCCTTGGCCGCCTTTTGATTCCCCTTAGTGCTTTTTGGCAGGGCTTTTGTGAGAAATTTGTTGCGCAGTTCTCTCTGTTCGGAAGCCTTCCGGTGCTTTTTCGGTACCCATTGCCTCCGTTTCCTTTTGCTGATCTTGTTAATGTGGTCGGTGGTGGTTGCCCATCTGGTAGCCTTTTCACCCCCTTTTCACCCCTTTCACCATGAGGATCTTTTACGGTGATCCTCTGTTTTGGTGACTCAGTACTGCTCTATTTGGATTAGCGTTAACAATCTAGCCTTTTGATATTCCCACTCTTATCCTAGTCTTATCTCGTTTTTGCTGGTTTTATTTGAAACTTGGCCACCTGCAGGTCCCGTTTTGGTAGGTAACACCTTTGCGATTAATAGCCCCTCTGTGCAGGATCTATTGTTGTTGGGAATTCATTCTTCATGTTCTGACCATCCAAAAACCGATGGCGATGTGACTTCTTTTTAGTAGATAATGACTTAACGGTTGGATACACCAATGGGCACAAAGGGTAACATACCACGTACTGAAGTTGTTTCCCCTGCCAGTAGTAGATTGTAAAGTACGTCACTTCCCAACCTGGAGCACCGGTTGCCTAATTGGAACCTTGCACTTGGTTCGGAAGGAGAGGTTGGGATGTGCTTTCCAAACGAGACCTGAGGTCTCGTTTTCAGAATTACCTACAATTGCGCTTCTTAGATGAAGAGAGACCACATGACAGCCATGGAACATTTTACAGCAAGGTCATCCAAGAAGCAACATTGCAAGTCAGACTTGCCTCGACAGAAAACACAATCAGCGGCCATGGCAAAAGGGCAGGAATGGTTCAAGTTGTGCAATAAACGAGACGTTGTATGACAGAGCACGGGCCAAACGCAAAGTGGTGGCTCAAGGGAAGTGCCTATGAATGATGCAAGATGGAGTTTGTCTGCTACAACTGTTGACGACCGATCAGTTGCTAGACCAACAGTGTTCCCATGCTGATTCAACCAACAGCAGCAGCAACAACAAGCTTGCAAATGCCAGCCAGCAATTGTTATGCAATCGACCGCTACCATTGCCGACTGCCGATCAATTGCTACTACTACATGTACTGCCATTGCCAACTAATGAAACTACCATTCTGATTGCCAACAATTTCTGGATGAACTGACTGTGGCCGCGGCGGCCGCATCTACACAATAGCATTGTTTGCTTTTGAAAGCACTGGATTAACCAATACATAGTGAAATTGTTCTTCCATCTTGCCAAATCCACCAGTACAAGTCAACAGCAATGCAGGAAACTGGGTACCGATAAAGAAATTACCAACCAAACATTAGCAACAACAAAATCCGATACCTCGACCATGAGTATATCTAGAGCCACAGCAAGTGAAGCAACGGCAACAACAGGAGCAAGCAGCACCATGGCAAAGAAATTATTCTATGGCCCTCACAGCTCGATGAGAGCTCCAGACGCTCGTGACTGCTCAAATTTTCAGCCACAAATGGATTCGATTCTCACGTAATCGGTATCTGGTACGATTTCCAATAGATAGAAGAAAGATCTAACCCTTCGCTCCTGTTGAGTGCTTTCGCTTCTCAGTCATTAGACACTCATTATCTTGTTTCCGATACCGTAATGTCGGCACCATACGCTGGGTCTCTGCAGAACACAGGAGTAAAACATTCCCAGGCTGGTATGATTCAATGAGGATGGCTTTGAGTTCTGCACCGGAGACGCCCTGATTGACTGAGGCTTGGATAACAGAGTAGAGGTGCGATCAACTCGACTGAGACTCTCAGTTCCGCCACGACACTTGATACCGGTAGCAGTCGTTTGATTGATCGGCATAGTTCGCCAGAGAAGGATCCAATGCTTCAGTCCCATAGTAGTAGTGATAGTCCTGTAGTTACGTACAAGTAGTTCTGCAGTAGCTTCTCTCAACTTGCATTATCTGATATCAAGGATACTCCTACTGATAACCGTACTGTTACGGATCGATTGGCTTGGATAGCTTGGATAAAGAATCAAGGCATACTCCTATCAAAGAAGAATCCAACGCATTGATCCCGTACTGTATCATGTACTCGCATTATCCAGCCACAAGCATTCTCTCGCTCACATTATCTCTCCACGCTCAGTCAAAACAACACAGGACAATGATGAGGATACACCGACAATGAGGATAGAGGAATCGAAGCTACCAATACAGCAACAACCAGAGAAGCAACAAGGATGAAATAGCTCCGCCAGCCATTGGTGATGGTGTTGGAATGTTGCGTTGTCTCTTTGGTGTGTACCGAAACAACAACAAGACAACAATAAAACCAACAACAACAAACAAGGAAGAGGAAAAGGCCAAGGAACCAGGTGACCTTTCTGTCTTGTGGTTTTGATTCAAGAAAGCCTCTGTCTCTTCAGCTGTCTCTTCAGTAGCACTTCGTGTTGTGGCTGGGGAGGAACGTGGGAACCATCTGCAGCACTGACAATCATTATAGCTCATCGTTGCATCCCCGTTTCAGGGTTTGGTAGAGTGAAAATTCCATTACCAGATGTAGATCACCCCATCTCATTTTCTACCCGTAGCTTTTTCTCTCTTGCTTGTGATGTATCTGTCTATCCTTGTCTTCTCTGCGTAGAAAGTGTAAAGAGCATGAGTTAACATGGCCATGCCTAGGGCATTCCATTGAAAAGCCACCGGATAAAGATCACTAAAAAATGTCTTTGAACTGTTTCTTGGAGTGTGAGGTGCTGCAATAATTTGGATCAAGTAGCCCCTTACAAACCCCTTCATTAAGTCGTGAGGAAACCTCACGGATGACATTCCTAGCTAGTAGAGCTAGTAGAGCGGTACGGTCGTGCTCCCACCGGCATCACATGAGTGCATCATTGATGTTTCTTGTCCGTCTTGTCGGTCTTGTGGTCTTGTCAGTGGCAGGTTACTTGTTCTTTGGCTGGATGGGAAGGCAGCCAAGGCAATGCTAATACTAATACTAATACTAATACTAATACTGTAGACTTGAACAAATGGATGGATGAGTCTCTCATTTATTTAATGAAAGAGAGTGAGGAGTTGAATACGAACTCTCTGTTTTGCTTCTGTGGTCAGTGCGACAAAAACTCACAGAGTCTACCAGACGGACAAGCAGAGGGTCCCTCATTGCCAGTTGTTTTCTTCAAAGCAACAACAACAACATGCCACCTGATGATGATGACAAGCCGAAAACCACCGAGCAAGATGGTGACACGAAAGCATCTTTGGCTACCCCCTTGCGGACTTCAAGTTTCCAGAAAAGAAACAAAACGAAAAAGGCAACCACGACAAAGGCAACCACGACAACAATAAATACCAATACCCTCCAAAAGTCTACCTCTCGTATCTCTCAAGGAAGGATTGCAAAAAAAGGCCACCTCGTGGACACTTGCTTCTTGGGTCAAGTTGGCATTGACACTGGATGGTCGCGACAAAATCACCAAGGTCTTCCAGTACTCGGCACGCATGTTGGCGTGGTGGTTTGCGGGACAGACCAACCAAGTGAAACGGTTCAAGGCGGTCCAAGCCAGTTTGACCACCAGGCGCAAGGCATATCGGTTGGGACGGTCCTTGATTGAAATTCAAAAGATTCGAGACTCGGGCGTGTTGGAACTCTTTTTCGATCCAACAACTTCAGGCAAGAATGCCAAGGCGGACCCGGCTTGGAAGATCATTGGCAGTGCATTGAAAATGATTGGTTTGCTGGGATTTTGGGCGGGTGATAACGTCAACTTTTTGACGGGCAGTGGACTCTTCGATGACTATCGAGTAGAATCACAAAAAGAACGCATCGCACGGCGGAATCAACTCAAAACACAAGCCAATCTCTTTGCCAATCGATTCTACTTTTTCGGTGCCGTGGCAGGTCTGGTCACCAGCTTGAGGGTCTACTTGACGTTTCGTCAAACGACACTCCAAGCGGCACAGGAACGACTTGTGGAGGCTACAAGTCGAGTAGAGGAAACCTGTGACAACGATGATGATGAGCACACCAAGAGCAAACAGTTGTGGAATGAAGCCAAACAGGCCATGGACGTGGCAAAAGAGAAACAGTTCTCCATCTTTGTCACACTGCTCAAGGTGTGTGGCTGCCATGTGATCCAATTAGCACCGTTGCTTTGTGCTCACTAACCTCTTTGGACTTACTTGTTCCTCCTTCCTTTGTTTAGAGTTGCATGGACGTGGTGGTCTTTAGCAACAACCCAGGCATTGACCTCCACAAAAGGTTCCGAGGAAAGAAGAATCATGAAGGATTCCATTGTGTGTGTGGGCTCATCTCGGCCACCACTGTACTCTACAACAACTTTCCCAATGCCAAAAAGTAGACTAGCTAACTAGTCACAACATCGAATCTCAAGGAAGCAACGTAACGCATCGCAACCCAAGGCAACGCAACTTGGGAACCTTTACAGAATCTCGTACCATATCGGAACTGGCAGTAAAGCAAACAAATACCATAGTGCCGATGGGTTACACCTGTACCGGCACCATCAATTTTCCCAAGCCACTTATGGCACTCTTATGACATACCATGTACCGGTAGGTACACAGTGTATTGGTACAGGTACTAGTACTACGTAAATCATTCAATCTTACTACTAGACTACTTGACAGTACTAATAGTCTAGTAGTTTGTTTTTAACACGTTTAACACGAGCTTCGTGTGACTACCCCCACCAAATTCACCACAACACCGAAAGAGCACCAATGGCAACAACAACAACTGTGGGGCAAACCAAATGGACTACACCATCCTTTAGAATGAGGATCCCCATCATAGCTTCACATGAAAATCTGAGTTGTGATGTGCGGGAGCCTATCTAGGTATCAAGCTCCTCTGGGTTGTTCATGGCCTCCTTGCCAGTATGAATGGTCTTGTGGAGGAATAAAGAGCCAGGAACAAGCCTCAAGACATGTTGATGACGGCAACAAGTCTGGTTGTTGTCTGCAGGCGCCATGCCGTCGTGCCGTCCTCAATGGCTAGCTATCTAGTCTCCTGCGGTGGCTCCTGCTGTTGACTGCCGAAGAAACTTTTAGTCGCAGAAACTTCTGCCATGGTCGTCCTTCGTCCTTCCAAATTGTCGTCCTTCGAAGTATCAGTGTCGCGTTCCTTGGATACAGCGGCAAAAGGGGACACTCAGTCAACACCAACACCATGAGCAGCGACAAGCGGTCGTTGTTTTCGTCTTGTTGATTGAATCATTTCGTTGTAGTAGTTGCAGTTGCAGTTGCAGTTGTCGTGTCCAGTCGTCTTGTTGATCTTGTCAAATGGCTCTTGGTTTTTGACTCCGCCATGCGCCTTGGCTCTCCCATCGCGGTGATAACAACCTGCCGCATTATCCTTCAAGTAGATACCAAGCCGGCACCGTAACAAGAAGCAACCATAGCGCCTTCGGTCTCCCACTTAGCAACAATAGCGCCATGGTCGTCTTTCGTTCCATCCACGATGAAAACTCGACAACACGAGCGACATACCGCCTTGAAACTCGACTCCGCCGTTGTTTTCCTGTTGCTATCTCCATCCAGCCGCAATATCCTTCAAAGCTATCTAGACGACTTCTACCCTTGCTTTGATACCATAAGATAAGCTTTGGAGACCGCTCCAGTGTGGTAATAGTGGTATCAAAAAAAAAAAATAACGAAGTTTTATTATTTAGGCTGCACCTCAATAGACCACCCGCTGAACGGAGCCATATTGAACCGGAGTACCTCAGACGTACAAGGACGCCCACATAGGAACCGGCCTAGTGTGGTAATAGTGGTATCAATAGTAGTGGAAAGTCTTCTCTTGGCTTGCCCCATTCGTCGTTCTTAACGTGAAAAGTGGTGTGTCGGTGGTTAGGGTTAGAATGGTTGGTTGGTTGGCGGCACAGTGCCACACCGAGAGGAGGATGGGCGGCAACAAGGCAAAACCGCAAAAGGTCATCGGCCGTGAAAAGCACAACAACACACAAAAAGACCGACCGATCCATCGGCAACAACAAAGTTCCGGTAGCGAGTAGCGCCGTTCGTTCGAAAGACAAGGACGCCATCGCCCTCTTCATTTGGTGACTGCTACAGCAATGTGGCTTGGACTGTCACATGATGGTGCGGAAAGTGCGTGAGGCTCCAAGGAGATCTCAGCCAGCCAAGTTAGTGAAAAGAAGATGTAATTTTTTATTTAAAAAAAGGAAACCAGTTTGATGCCAAATAGACAGTTTTACTCTACAGTACTAGCTAGTGTAGGTAGCCAGCCACCAATATGTACCAGGTACGAGTACCAGGTAAAGTACCGGTAGCAAATGACAGGAGAGATCTCAGCCAGACTACTACAGTACATGTATTACGGTAGCACAACAACACTCCCCTCAATTCTTCCACCAACCCCAATGGCATGGTGCTTGCCTGCATGAAGTTGTCATCGGCCCATCAATGCATTGACCATACCAGACTGCTGTACCTGTATGTCATAAATAGTACAACTGTTAAGTGTCAAGGACTTTTTGAAAGAAAGGTGTATTCATTGGCACTTGCTGGAATAGCCAACAAACCAAAAGAGAGCTACAAGTATTAATGTTACTACTAGTAATCCCCTCCATAAATTCAATGATTCCTTGTACCAGTGGCTTTATTAGTTTAAAATCTTAAAATTTAGCACTTACGGCAGGGAAAAGGAATTTGTCTTTCGATAATTCAATGGGGCTGAAGATATAGGACTGGAGCTCTGGCATCTGGCCCTGTACTGTAGTAGCAGTCGATCTTATTTTCCGGAGCAATGAATCGATCAAGGCAGCCTTTATATTCCCGGGGCGATCGATCTTCGACAATGCTGGTGCCCTTGTTTTTCAAATTCCACCAACAATGACTGCCATAGCCCGAGAAAGAATACTGTACCGTCCCGAGCTCGTAGGATTTTCATGAGGTTGGTTTTGAGTCCTGCAGCGGCAAATACCCTTCAATGAACTTGAGAGCAGAAATGCGAGGATACTCGTACATATAATCGACTTGGATCATGAATGACAGGCCTAAGAAGGATCCAACACTTCGTTAGCTCCAGTGTGGAGTCCGATTGATAGCAGAGGCGTGACCGATCGAGCCATCCGTCCGATCGAGCCAATAGAAAGTAAGAGATAGATAAGGTTTTCTCTCCTCTTCTCTTTTGACGCTGCAGAAAAGCGGTGGCTTACCGTTGTTCTCCAACTTTACTGACACTGTTCGAGAAAAGAAACCCTTCCCTTCTGCACTGAAGGCAGTCGGCTTGATAGTAGAGGTGCGAGGATTTGATCGGCATGGAACTTATATCGGCCGTCCAGTACCAGGTACACTGTACCGTACCACATGATTGGCATACTCCAGCCAACGCTTCACTCCCGTGGTAGTGGTAGCTAGTGGTAATGCTCGCATTATCCAGCCACTCGCATTATCCACTCTCTCCACGCTCAGTCAAAACAACAACAAGAGGCTACATATACATGGACAATGATGATGCACCGAATAGAGCTACCGGTATGACAACATCTGGAGCAACAAGCACCATGGTGACGGGATGTGCCTTGCAAGCTCAGTGTGTTATTATGGCGTCCTTGTCCACAGTCCCAGCAGCAGAAAGAAAACAATAACAAGCAAATGATGCCAAGATGCAAAAGCCACGTGCACGGCCTCCAGGGGTCACCACCACTTTCACTCTGTCTTGGGATTGCTCTAGCAAGAAAGCATCTGTCTCTTCGGTGGTGTTTGTTGTTTGTGGGGGATGCTGTGTGAAGGGTACCCCATGCTCTGTCGTGACAACAATCATTTGTTCCCCCTTTCACCGAATGAGACCATTACCAGGTGAAGATCGCCCCATCTCTTTTTCTTCCCATAGCCTTTTCACATCTGATTCTCTGCAAAACGTCATGGCTACTCGAATCTGTGTCAGCTTCAATAGGTGCATGAGTTAACGTGCCCATGCCAAGGCGCTCAAAAGCCTCCGTATACCTGATTGAAAAATTGGTCCTGCCACTGACTTTTCCATAGTGGAGCCCTGCCAAAAAATGTTTTAACTAGCCCCCTTTGAAACCCCCATCATTAAGTCGCGAGGAAACCTCACGGACACTACCGGTAGTAACACTACATAAGTCCTGACAGCAGCAAAATTGAATGCACGTGCTTCGGCGTTGCTTGCTTTCACCTCTTGACTAGATTTATTCAATCATGCTTTTTCACCACCACGGATCATACCGTAAATATTTAACGGCATTTACTCCCAGCTAAAACCAAAAATTACAGTAATTGAACTCAAGTCACGTGAATTCTTTTAACTTCTTTAGTAAACTAATTAGTAATTATAGCCGCTTTTTCCGGAGCGGTACTAACTTTCTTCCACCATAATAATCCCTTGAACACAAAGCGAATGGTCCACTCCAGAACCTCCATTCACGTATTCATGGTTTCAACAGACCAGCCTTTGGCGTTGACGGCTGCTTAACATTCGACGACGCCAGCGCCACAAGGAGGTGGGAGATGGAACTCACCAACAGAGTAGAGGCTGCAATGATCATCTGTATCATGACAGACCAATTCGAACTCCTGGTTCCAGGCGTCGTGGTGAATCAAGAACAGCTCCGTGTAGACGGTGTATCCAGTTTTGGGATGAACTTGCATGTTGGTGCGGTCCACATCACGGGTGTAGGTATCGCCACCACCCGATACCTGAAGCTTCACGACTTCGTCATCCGGAGTCTCGACAAGGGCTGTTTCAGCGGTGTCTGGGGTGGTACCAAAAAGCTCCTTTCCGTCCACCATGACAACGATAGCGTCCCCAGCAACAGCTTCAGTCAGGTTCCTCAATCCAAGCCTTTCCGCAAGCTTTCTTGTGATAAGCCGACGCATAAAGTTGGCATCAGGAGTGAAAATGGCATGAGGGGTTGACCTTTTAGCTTCAACCAAGCGCCTCTCATCAGGCCTCTTGCAATTATGGAAGACTTCATTGGCGTAATCAGGCTCCATGTCTTTGATGTAATGAGCCGCACCAATACAGCCAAAGGTCTCGACCCAATCCTTTGCAGTGAGGTTCCTGATACCTTTCAAAGCAGCATCTTCATCGTCCTTGTTTCCTCGAAGTGCCGGGGTTGCTCCTGTCATGGCAATGGCCATTGCGATAGTAAAGAAAAATACCTTCATCTTGTTCTTACCTTCCTTCTTTCAACTTTTTCGAAGATCGTTTTGTAAAGCTTGTGGCTTGTTTTTGTTTTTATGAGTTGCTTTTTGTGAGCATTCTTTGCCGTCAACGACTAATTTCCACCCTTCGATGCAGCGAGCGAGCTAGCTAGCAATGACCTGGATTTGGATTTGGTTCCATCGGTCTTGGATTTCTCGCTGGGAGTATGTGGAGTAGCTAGCTAGCTAATAGCTGCTACAGGTCACAGAAGCCGAGAAATCGTTTTGGGACCAGTTGCTTGGGACTTCCTACTCTGATGGGCGCAGCAAAGACCGGTGAATGGTAAGATGGACTATAGAAGTCCATACAGTTTTTGCTTTGTTGGGCCCGATGACCCAGCAACTAATGGTACTCTACGAGTGCACGACTTGCTAGAGCAATGACCTGGGTTTGGATTTGGATTTGGTTACTTGAACTTGGATGTGCGAGGGCCCGGGACAAGTGACAAAGTCCAGTTTTTCTTTTGGGCCCTTGACCGAGAATCTAATAACCATGGTACGAGCTAGCTAGCAAGGATTGATGGCCTGGGTTTGGTGGTAACTTCTTGATTTCGGATATCTTGCTGGGTGTATGACCCAAAAGCTGAAGTCTCTGCTAAAACCGTCACCAGTGTCGGACGAAGCTTGGTTGAGGTTGTACAGTAGTGCGGTGCATAGCCACTTTTTGACGCCAAAGCAAGTGACCTGGATTTGGCTTCGACATTTTATCTTGGATGCGGTATCTATCTCTTGGGCCTTTGTGTGTGAGAGTACAACTAGCTAGTCTAGCTAGCTAGCTAGTACCTTGTCTGGGAAAATACCTCGTGGAGAACCTTCTGGAGCTTCGTTTCTTGGTTCTTTTCCTTGTCCTCTCGTCCTGGCTAAAAATGCACACGCGCAAGTGAAGCATCCGTTCAAAAGAATTACTCAAAGTACACATAATTCATAATTATACAGTAGTGGTCTTGTACTGAGTACTACTAGTACTGGTACAGTATGGTTAGGCATCGTACTTTTACATGTACTCGGCACTCGGCACTTTCATTGGTCGTACATACATAGTAGCTAGTACTATTTAGTATGGGGATGAGCAAACTTGCGGATTGCCCTGCATTGTATTTGATAGCGTTTTTTGTAAAAGAGTCTGTGAAAAAGCGAATATTTGTTTTGGGCTGCAATTTTTCTATTGGATTAGATCGGATTGGATTGAATTGAATTGGATTGCATTGAATTCCAGTTTACTATACAAATAACAGTTCTATTTGGAATCCAATTCAATCCAATTCAATCTAATCCAATGCAATCTAATCCAATTGAATCTCGCTTCCCGCTAAAAGCTTCATTTTATCCTTTTTCTGACATTCTGAGTCACTCCTGTTGAGTACACTACAGGGCTATAGTGAGATTTGCCCATCCCCTATGCATACCGGTAAGTATCACACTTCAATTACTCTATTATAATGCAAGTAAGAGCTGGCTCTCATGTCGAGACTTAAAGACATAATACATTCGTACCGCACCGCTGAAATTCCGATCTTCGGTCCCGAGGAAATTTCGCTACAATTACTATTATTATTGGCTCAACCGCGGGGACAACGTAAGTTGCGCGGTAAACAAATAAATATTATAGGAAACTTTAGCCTAGGGTCTATTCAAAGGTGTTTGGTTGATGAGATATCCGTCTTTTTCCACTCCAACAGGCTGCAGAGGATTTTCAAAGGCAAGAGACATGAGTACATTAAGATCAGGTAACCGATAACAATGAGACCCTGGTCTACAACATCCAACACTGAAAATGGGGATCCTTCCTTCCTTTTTGCCACCTCCATGACTGTCTCAAGATCCATGCCGAAAGGCTGTCGACCAGCTTCAACTTCCAGACAGGTCTTTCCATGTCGGAATACCAAATTTCCGAAAAACTGCTGAGTTGCCATCTCCCAAGTGTAGTGTTGTCAAACGTGTTTGACACACGCCTCGGAGTTGCCATAGGAAAGGGCCTCGAAGATGGCCACCACCAAATTCTCGTTTATGGATCCCACTTTCCTGTTGCACCCAATAATGTCAATGGGACCAGGTGTTGGAAAGGCAGCCACAGGAGTTCCACATGCCAGTGATTCTGTAATGGTGTTCCCAAACGTATCGGTCTTGCTGGTGAAGACCACAACGTCAGCATTGGAGTAAGCTGAAGCCAAGTCGTCTCCTTTGAGGTATCCCAGAAAAACAGCATCTGGGAACATCTTCTCTAGCTGTGAGCACTGCGGTCCTTCTCCAACAACATACTTTGTACCTTTTTGTATGGGGAGCTTGAGGAACTCTTCAATCCCCTTTTCCACAGACACACGGCCAACAAACATTAGAATGGGCCCATTTTGCTTGGGGTACTTGATAGGATCCCTTTCTCGTGGATAGAAGCGATCCGTGTCAACACCACGAGACCAACGTTGAATGTCTTCAACCCCCTTTGCTCGCAGAATGTTTTCCACGGACATGGTAGGAACCATGACGGAGGATGATGGATCGTGGAACTGGGTCAATGTCCGCCAGGAAATCCACGCTGGTAGCCCCATGGATTTTTCCAAGAACTCCGCACTCATGGTGTGGAAGGCAGTAGAGAATTTCCAGCCCTTCTTCTTGCAAAGTTGCCACACCGTGTATCCCAGAAAAGCTTCCGTAGAAATGTGAATGCAATCCGGGTTGAATTCTTCAATGATGTTCCCAATCATGCTGGCCTGCAAAAAAGGGATTCCCACTTTGAAAAACCTGTCAATCCCAATCAAGGGTATCGTGAATAGTTTCAGGGTTGATGGTGTCAAGTACAGCACATCGTGCCCCCACTTGGTCAGTACTCGCTGTGTGTTGGTCAAGGAAGTGACTACCCCACTTTGTTCGACTGCCACATCGCTGACAATGACGATTCGTTTTGTTGGGGTATTCATTTGGAGCAGCGTTTGTGGTGGACTTTTCGCAACAGGCAAGAGGTTGTTTGACTCTTGAGTTCACACTTACTTTACCTTGAAGCTTGGGTTTGTGAGTGTTTTTTGGAAGAGTGCACTACGCTAAAAGCTAGTGTAAAGATCTTTCGAGTGTTTTGAGTTTGAGAGAATGAAAGTTATGAGAGAGATTAGAAAGCTATGAAAACTAATCAACGAGAGAGATCATCATCAAGGGATCGTAGATCTGGTCTCCCGCGGGAGACTATAAAGTGTGATAGAGTAGGTTGCGGTAGTAATCCTACGTATCTCCACGATCCTAAAACGGAACGCGTGGAAGATTTGTCTAGCATGGATCTAGTAGCGTGGAAGTACTCCACGCTGGCTAAATATCTAGAGCGATGTTTCATCATCAACCTAGTATGACTAGAGCGGTCATTGAGAACCCTGTCTCAAATGACTATTCACAAGAGACTCAGTCATGAGTCGAACTCAAACCCTATCTAGGATCGAGTCGCGAATAAGGCTAAGAGCCGTGTATTGCATTCGCCCCCTGACAAGGGTCACAGAAGGCGCGACAGCAGTCGGACAAGGAGAACATATGATTTAAAGTGCGGGGCACTCTGATGAGATTTGGATGTAGACATGTGCGTCGCACGATGGCAATCCTACAAGGGGATCAGGCCTTGTATGGGTGTATATACCTTATGTTCCAAGTCTGGTAGACTGTGCCGCCATTGGCGGTAGCATGTCGGAGCCGTACAGTGCCATTGTTATTTACTCGGTCTATAGTGTAAGAACCTTTGTACTTTGGCTGACCGTACTTGCGGTGCTGATACTGTTGAATCATCACGGTATCGTTGACATTGTATTGATCGTTATTTTGTTGGATTAGTCGCTGGCGACGTTCCTTGATGTACTTCCAGTTGGCTTCGAACCAGACGTTGTGAATCGCGTCACGATTGAACACGAGCTGCGCGGGCGTTGCACGCAAGGTGGTATGAATCGTGGCATTCATTGCAAAGCGAACCGCCGTGAGGACTCCATCCCAGGATCCATTCTCGAGGTCGTCTTGGCACTTGATGTTTGAACAGCGATCAAGTTGCGTATGGTTGATGAGCACGCTCGACCATAAGAGTTGGCTTGAGGGTTAACGCGTAGTGATGAACTTGCGCGAAGTCCATATTCATCCCGGAGAGTCTTTTCGACCTCTGCGCGGAACTCACATCCTCTATCCATGATAACCTCAGCAGGCCATGGATATCGAGTAAGCCACGTTTGTTCTAGGACGATGGCTACTTCGTCTGCTGCCTTGGAGCAGATCTCTGCAATCTCGAACCATCCGGTTACGGGATCAATCATTGTCAAGCAATGAAGTGTGCAGGAATTCTTTTTCTTAGGATCCCCGACGTTGTAAGGCCTATCAGGTCAATACATATCTTTCCCAAGGGATCTCCTCGAAGTCTTTGGAGCATCAATCCCAGCTTACGCGTTTGGGTTTGTTCATCTGGCAGCTCTGGCAACGCTGACATACGGCCTGCACAGTCTTGCGCAGTCCTTTCCAGGTGTTAGTGTTGGCTGATGGTTAGTTCTTGTGCGAGTCTCGCCAGGATGCATCAGCACACCATGGTACCATTCGCTAGCTTCTTCTGATAGTCTTAGGTACGACGATCTTGTCGTCTTTTGACTACTAAGTCGTAAGACTTATCCCCTCTGGGGAAAGATTGCTTCTTGTAGTCGTTTGGCTTGTCTCCTGAGGAGTTTCTTGATATCGTTGTCGTCCTTCTGACGATGTTCGATCTCGGGAACGAGAGAGGGAACTCGCTAGGGAAGTCCTCTTCGTCTGCAGCCATGGCTCACGATCTGCTGGCTCCATCTGTTCTGAAGAACCATCATTGTTGGAGATGTTAAGTCTCGACAACGATAGCGACGATGTTTGTTCGCCCTTGATGTACCGTAGTTCAGGGCCGTATTCTTCCAGAATAAAGCGCCATCGCATTACCCGATCGTATTGAAGTTCTTACATGTAGATTCTTGTGGTCGTATGTACAACGATCTTCTGTCCCAGAAGAATGTTACGAACTCTTTCAGAGTTTCTACGATACTGAGAAGTTCCTTCTCGTAACTGTGTAGCGTGTCTGAGCAGGTTGAGCTTTCCTGCTGTAGAACGCTAGGTTTTCCCTTCTGGGAAATTAACTGCACCTAGTTGAGTATCACTCGCATCCGTGTGGATAACGAATGTATCGTTGAAGTCAGGGTAAGCGAACAAGGTTTCTTTGTGATGATCTTCTTCATCTGCTAAAGGCCTTGTCGTTTTGGCTTCCCCTTTCCCTTCGTTGTTTTTGAGTCAATGAAGCGAGTGGAGCCAGTCATGTGATCGTCTAATCCACATGTTCCGATAGTAGTTCACTAGTCCAATGATTCTACGAGTTCTTTTCTGTTGTAGGAGGAGCGATATTTTGGATCGCGTCTATTTTCTTGGTTTTAGGTTGGATCCCTTCTCGAGTAATCAGTAACCTAAGTATTCAAGTCTCCTCTGTCGAAGAAGCTTGGTAGCATTGATCTTAAGTCCGGCTTCTCGAAGTCTCGGAGAACTTCATCCAACTTTTCAACGTGATCTGCCAGATCGCCGTTAGTTAGGATGAGTAATCATCAATGTATGCACGACGTATTCTAGGTCGTGCATTAGTGTTCCCATCTTCTCTTGAAGATGTCGGGACTATTACATAGGCCCATGGCAACCTCTGGTATCGTACTTTCCCCACGGGAGTACGATAGTACAGAGTTGTTTCGAGTGAGGTGACAGCTCGATGTGATAGTATCCCATGTTCAGGTCTAGACTAGTGGCTACTGAATCCGTCTAGTTCAAGAGCATGTCCTGTTATTTTTGGATAGGATAAGCTTCCGCTTAATCCTTTGTTTAGTTCCGGAAATCAGAGATGAATCGTACAGACCATCCTTTTTGGGAATGATAAAAGTTGGTGCCGCCCATTCGAACGGTTCACCTTCTTGAGTCTCCTGCTTCGCAGAGACGTTCAACCTCCATCTTAAGAGTGTTGTATGGACACGTGAATAGGTAAGCCCTAGCGTGATAGGGTTTAAGCGTCAGGGAGGAGTTCTACTTCGTATCGTCCATCTGCCACTTTCCTAGAATGCCATCGAATAGGTCAGAGTAATTCGTTAATAAGGAATGAAGCTTTTCCTGCTCTTCCTTATTCAACTGTTTTTGACTTTGCAAACCTGCTTTAAGTCAGCTTGTTCGTATTTCGCATCAAGAATCTTTCTTTAGACGATCTGCACTGTCTCAACAGCAGTAGGATCAGGAATGAAGAAATTCTCTTCTTCATTGGTGTCGCTATCTTTCATAGGAATAGATGGCCGTCCCACTCCATTGACATGGTAGTGAAATCGAACTTAAATCCTAAATCGGAGAGAATGTCTCGACCTATGATCATGTCATACGCCCCCAA
Organism: Seminavis robusta; assembly: GCA_903772945.1. Classification (NCBI taxonomy): domain Eukaryota; phylum Bacillariophyta; class Bacillariophyceae; order Naviculales; family Naviculaceae; genus Seminavis; species Seminavis robusta. The sequence goes on along the minus strand of CAICTM010000910.1, from coordinate 667 downwards.
GCTTTGGTGACGTGTAAATTCCATCGATAATTCTATCATCGTGGAATTCAGGAATCATGAATGCACCTTTGCACTTCGTCTGGTGTTTAATCTCTTCGCGGTAGTCCACATGGTGGCCCCCAAGATCCTTCATGCGTAATTTCTTAGCATGAGTTTGAGCAATCAAAGTTCCGGATGCTCCTCCTGTATCCAGTAAGCAACGGTGTAACGGGTTTTGGTTTCCTTTTTTCGCTTGTTAAATCTAACATAGACGATAGGTTGAGGTTCTTGTCTTGCATCGTTAGAGGTGGTTGGCCACGGACGAGGTTAACATGCTAAATAGATCATCAGAGTCTAGTTTAGCAGCTTCTAGGCAATATCTAATTTGCCTAGAGTTCATCGGTTGCAAACATTCTTGTTACTATTAGTGAGATATCTTCATCACTTTGGTATGAAGAAATCGGAACATGTTCCGTTGAGTCATCATCCTGCCTAATCCTCAGATAGAGATTTCTCCATCCAATGATTGAAATCGATAGAGGATTGTCCTCTTATCAGAGTCTTCTTATTTCGCTTGGCAACATGGTTTGCAAGTTTGCAGGTGTGTGGCACGAGTTCGATCGATCTCGTGTTCTTCGTCATTGTCGACCGAGAGGAAGAATGGGTTTGTCACGCAACTGTTTCTCTT
>CAICTM010000909.1:0-42967 GCA_903772945.1 Seminavis robusta | reverse complement strand
CTCTTTTTGGCCATGGATGTGGAACCCAGAAGCTGATACCCTGTATCACAAGGAAGGATTGCTTTGGACCCCTACGAACACATTAACCCTGGCAGACGACGTGCAAACTATCGGCGATCCACAGCCCCTCGCACATGGAAAGTCCCACATCAACCCAACATTGAAGCTTCAACTCCCATCACCAGTCTCCCCTCGGCACCTACCCACACATCAATTGGTTACAGAACAGCATCAGTGGTCCGTAACGTTGTGCAAGCCTCGCCCAACGAACCCGAACTTGTCCTACTCTTCAACCACTCCTCGTGCGACTCCGAGCCAATGAATTACTCTGACAGTGACGACTCCACCCCTGGACTCTACGACAGTGACGATTCAACAGTGACGAACATCTGCCTCGGACCAGCCCCCACCCCTTTGCTCCCAATCCCTCCAAGATGCCCTGGATCAGCTTCCACAGTCAGACCAATGGGCGCTAGGACACCTTCGCTTTACCGATAATGGCTCCCGGATTGCGAAATCCATCTTGACTGGCTCCGGCATTCAGGTTAGCGACGGCTCCTACAAAGATTCCTTCGGCACTGCAGCTTTCGTTCTTGAAGGAGCCGACCACAAGGGACGGATCAACGGCCAGTTCTCTGTCCCAGGTTCCCCGGGTGACCATTCTTCCCATCGAAGTGAACTGGCAGGTATCATTGGGGCACTCATCGTGATGCGAACCATCTGTATTCTCCATGAAATCACTATGGGATGCATTACGATTGGTTGTGATGGCCAAGCAGCCCTCAATGCCCTTGAAACCCTCTTCAACCCCCAGTGCAATAGCAAAGACTTTGACCTCCGTGTTGAGGGCCGCGCTGTTATCCATGAGATCAGGGAACTGGGTATCTACGTCAAGTTCCGATGGGTTAAAGGCCACCAGGACGACAGCCCTCGAGCCCCCACATCCTCCCCCGCGGAACATGTTACAGGGAACCCAACTGTACCACGGCTGCCTCGAACGCTGGGCAATCCTGAACATTGAAATGGATACTGCTGCCAAAGCCCAGTGACTCAGGATCACTCCATCCCGTGCCCTAATTTACCCTTCACCAACGAGCGCGTCATCTTTCGGCACAAGGGTAAGAAACTAGCCCGTTTCCACCCCCGTGAGATGCACGAGGGCCTTTGGGAAGACAAAATCAAGGCTCACTGGAACCAGCGCGAGGAAAGAGTTATTCACGTCGTCTATTCCGAGGCAGACTGGACAGAGCGATGGAACAATATCAACTGGGAGGCAATGGGTAGGGCAATGAGGAAGGCACCAATTCGCATCCAAAGATTCATCACCAAACATGCAAAAGGCCACTGTGGTGTAGGACGCCAGCTGCAACGACGCCAATGGCAGGCTCACAGCGATTGCCCTCGGTGTGAAACAGCCGAGGAAGACACCCTCCATGTGCTACCCTGCCAAGACCCAGCATCCATCCAAAAAAATTGGAAACCATAAGAGATTTCCAAGCTTTGAAAACTTGGCTTGCACAAGCGCCACACAGACCCCATGATGACAAAACAGATCCTGACCCAACTCCATCACTGGCAAAAGGGACACAACTCCTCCCTCTGGATGGGATTCCTAGCACTGTAAACGGACTCCGTGCACAGGCCAAACTGGGATGGTGGAATTTTCTACTTGGCAGAATCTCAATCCCACTTTGCACTGCCCACGAGCTCCACTAACACTCCATTGGAAAACAAGGTGATGGCACCAGCTGGGCAACTGCCTTTGGCAAATGAACTGTGGATGTTCACTTCCGCATTGGGAGCACAGGACGATGCCCTACACGTGCAAACAAACCCCCACCCACTCTCACACTCTCCACCTCGACAGGAATTCCTGAAAGAGTACTCCAAAGTGATGCCACATTACCTCACACACGACCGGCTGGCGCCTCGACCTTTGACTACAGAGAAATAACCTCATCTTGTCACCTCCCAAAAACCCTCCGCTGGTCTCGAAACATCACACTGGCTAGGGCTGCCTATGTCGACTTCGCACAACCTACAACCGCCGCACACAACACAACTTCAACGATCAATGCACACCTACCTTCCAAACTGCCGAATCACTACAAATGAGTAACATGCTTTCAAATCCTGGGTATTGCCTCGCGCTCCAGTGCTGCCTTTGCCAGCTTCTCCTGCACTCTCGGCAGCATTGTCCACTAATGGGGGCCCATCCGGGCCCCTTGAGAATGACCTGACACTGCGCAGAACTTATGTGGATGACGACTCAGCTAGGTGGGGGCTTCCCCACCAATTGCCCGCGTCACTAAAGCCACTCCGTGGCCATAGTTTGTTAAACTAACGAGTATTTTACACCACCCTGACGACGACGAATGAGGAGAAGAGGAGTTGACCCGCAAGACACCTGGACGAAGAGAGCAGCTTTCCAATCCTACTTGGAAGCCAAGTCTCTCTTTACTTTCAACATCAGGAATGACTTCAAGACAGCAAGAAGAGTCACCTTTTGGCAGCTTTTCAGAGTTATAGAGATCATTAGCCCTGAGGGTTGGGACACCCTCGAAGGATTGGATCGGACAGCAAAGGTCAAGCTGCTGAAGTATATCAATAATTTCCGTCACTGATGGCGTGCATCGCCTGTGTTGAGCATGACATTCCCCTCCACAGGTGTCTCTTCAGTCCGTCCTACAACAGGAAGTATGTTCATGCTGTATACGATGGTATTGGAAATCTGTCTACTCATGTTAATGCTAAACACAAGGAAGTCTCGCGTGCCATCAAGCATTATGGGTCTGCCTACACATGGGGAATGAAAGTTCCTGAAGAGCTATTCCAAGACCGTTGCCACCAAGTCGTTCTGCTGCAGCGCCGTAATGCTGCTGCTGCTGCCGTCTCGGCTACATCTTTGTCTCATGTGGCTTCTGTTAGAGGCTCACCGGTAAGCCAACTCAAGTCTCCACCAGGTGTTGTCAATGTGGTGCACAACATGGCTGTTCAGGCTGGACTTGTAATGTCCTCGAACAGTTCAAGATTTTACAGGATGAGTTCATCACTTTCAACAACATTCCTGAGCGTGTTGTTACTGATCACACGAACTGTCCTGAATACTTTAGATGATTCAGTTCATCATTGCCAACGCCGAGGCCCTGAAGAGAGTGAACAATTACGACTCATGGGTAGGCAAGCTTTGCGAACCAAGCGACGTGAAACCTGGTTTGAGTTTTCTGCTGGAGTGGAAATGTATGTGACGGAGGCAGCCGACGCCTACTTCCGAATCTTTGGCAAGCCTCAAGAGTTCATCATGATCAGTCATGATGTTTGGGATTCCAACCAGAAGGAAGTGTTGGGAGCATCTATCTACTTCTACTCTCCCGTCCGGAAACAGTACTTCAGAATTGCCGTTGCACTTTGTATTGTGGAAAACAAGAAGGCCGCACCAACCGTCGCACAGATCGAAGAAGTCCTATCTACTTTGGGTATCAAGAAAAGCATGTTGTACCGGGCGGTTAATGACACTACCGCAGTAGCCCTCTCTGTTGGTCGCAAACTTACTGGAGTTAACGGTGTTTGTGCTATGCATCAGATGCAGTTGTGTCTTGACCATGCAAATGGTCGGAGGGTCAGGACTGACAACAAAAGGTTGTTGACTCTTTTGAGCCGGGACAGGTGGTACGAAAGATGAGCGAGGCTTGTGCAAAGCACTTGATGGAAAAGAAATCCAAGGGACGCTCAAGTATTCCTCCAGCTGATGAGGGATGAGGTCGAGTTGAAAAGGATCCGTATTCCCAACCTACTAGATCAGGGAGTTGTTCTTCACTACGGGGATATGATTGTTGCCAGATGGAACCTTCGCATCTACTACCACAAGAACGTCAGCAACAAGGATCTCAGCGATGACAACTTCTACATTGTCTCCCAGCACTATTCCGTCCAGTATCCTCTGTATACCCTTCTTATGATTGTTCAGAGTGATCGCTTCGGTTCCATCTCGTACTCTTACTATTTTCTTTACAGAACTGCCGTCCTCTATTTCGTTCCAGAATTCTGGTGGATTCCTGAGACGAGAATTCTTGAGAATCCAAACGCGACCGACAAGTGGGATGGAGATGCAAATTTCCCCAGCGAACCTTTGATGGAACTCCGTTTGATCCAGCTCCAACCAAGTTGGGGAATACGTACATTGTTCCAAGCTCTCTGACAACGGTTGGGATGAGAAGGGTCCCTCACAAACACAAGACCATGGCAAAATCATCTGTGCAGTTGGTCGATCGAGTTGCACATGAATTCATGGAGTATGGAGCCGACGCAAGAAGTAGCTTCAACGCAATCCGTCTTTTGGCGATGATGGTCAACCCCTTCTCAACAACTACTGTTCTTCCCGACTTGGAAACGCTTGCCGACCATGTAGAGGAGTTCGCCGATGATGAGTACAAGTACAGTTGCAAGGGTATAACGGCCTTGGCAAGACAGCAACTCAAGGAAGCAATCGAGGCAATGTGCGATCAACTACTGTCAGAGAAGGCTCCACTTGTAAACAAGCCAGGAGATGCAACAGCAGCAACAGAGGAGGAGGAACCCGAAGAACACCTGTCCAAGCTGGAGCAACGCCGCAGAAAGCGACAGAGAACGGAGACTGTGGTGGTAGAGGAAGAAGTGACGGAGGATGTTGACAAGGTGGAACAAGCGATCAACAAATGGATGAAGAACGAGAAGTTCGACATTGTATCTGTCCTCAGAGGGCAGACACGAATCCCCGTGGATAAGGACGAGCTCCTCAAAATTGGCAACAAGAAGGAAGATTGGATCAAACACGTCGACTTTATTGCCGAGAAGTTCGACATTATGGAATGGTGGGAGGACACCGGCAAAGAAGAATTCCCACTGCTGTATCCTATTGCATGCATCGTTCTTGCCTTGCCCGAAAGTAATGGGGATCAGGAAAGAACTTTCAGTGGCGCCACGTGATGGATGGAAAGCTCAACTCCAAGCAAACAGACATCACGTTTCAGATGAAGGTTCTCACCTACAAGAATCGTGCCTTCCTCCGCCAACACCGTCACCTTGTGAGCGTTGCAAGGAAGCGGGTGGCCGAGAACCGCACAAAGAGACTCCTCAGAGAACATGTGAAGAAATTGAGCCGGGCAGAGGAGGAGGGCAAGGAGCCTGAAGATATCACCCAGGAAATGCTGGACGAGTTGGAGCATTACGCCAATGAAGATGCTGCTAATGCAGCCTTCATTGATGCCAATGCATAAGGTGTAGCAATTGGGATTGAACATGGGACGGGAGCAAACAACACACAAGTCTTGCGGGCCATGTTCAATTTCCTTTGGTTCAACCACTGATATAACCAGTGGTTGCCGGTTACTAACCTATAAAATAACCTATAACCAATGCCAAATAACCAATAACCAGTAACCAGTACCTTAGCTTGAGTGGTTATATAACCAATAATAACCAATAACCAGTAACCAGTACCCCCAATTGAGTGGTTGAATAACCAATAACCAGTAACCAGTACATAATTGATTGGTTAGCGAACCCTGATCAGCACTGTTCAGGCACTCTGCGTGGACGCGTGGACCTTGCTCCAGGGTTACGGTCCCCTACAGTCCCCTACAGACCTATTTCTCCTATGCGTAGCCTAATTTGAACAACCGAGACTGCCTGGGATCCGAAAAAGAGCAGCATGTAAATACATGTAGTCTCTAGCACTGCAGCGTTTCGTCTCCTGGCTGCTTGGCTCCTGGTGCTTATATATATATATCTTCTCTTTGGCGTCTGATGATCCTTCAACCAAACTTAGTTCTTAAAATTAATATCTACATTCTTGTTCTCACGACCCCCCAACCGGTAGCTACTAGCTAGTGCCTACTAGCTACTAGCTAGTAGGATGGGTCTCTAGCTAGATACTTGCTAGCTGCACCGCTAGCTAGTACATGGCGACAGGCAGCTATAGTTAGTTGTTCTCATCATGCTGCCACACTGCCACACTGCCATGCTTAGTGCTATGCTTGGAGCTACTGCGTGCTGAAAGCACGATTCATCGCACCAAGCAGTGAGTAGATGGATCAGTTCAATATCTTTACAACTGCCAATGACGAACATGCATGTAGCCCAGACGCCGAAGATTCAGACAAGCTGGGCTTCGAACTTGCACGGATGCCCCTGAAGCTGCCGTCGCTGTCATTGGTTTGCCGCCTAAAAGGAACCCAGCATTATTGCCTGCTGCTTCAACTTTTTTTGTTACGGATATATATGAGCTACCCGTAGCCAGCTACTATCGGTTACTGCTAGCTAGCCAGACAAAGAAAAACGAAAGGCCAAAAACAGGACCAGCTTCCTCTTCGTCACTCCCATCTCCCAGGCCACACAGCACAATGCTCCCCAACCAGCTTATCAACCATGCTCACGCACTTTTGACAGCTACAGCTAGATCCAGGCTCAGCCACATTTATTCCTATTCTTGACTCGACTCAACGTGGCCATCGATGTTACGAGTACTGGCTGGCTAGTACGGCACGTCGGCGCATTGTGCATTGCCTGTACCAGGTACCGGTACCTAGCTAGCGGACGTACCGGTACCGGTACATGTACTTTAGAAGAGAAAGAAAATACATTTAACGAATGATGAATCAACCAAGTGATCCTGTTTCCTGTTCCAAGGAGCATTAGTTTTGTTTGTATGACGTATTCAGTAGTTAAGGCCATCCAAGAATTGGCCAGCTATTAATATTGATAGGCTTTGGGAGGCAAGGAACATTCAAAAACTCCGAAAAGTCAATGAAACAGGCTTCCAGAGAGACTCACCTGTACTGCAACTACTAAATAGATGACAGTCGAGGGAGCCTAACGGAAGGTTCAAAATATCGCAAATGAAATTATGCTTTAAGATGCTGGTCTCCTTTTTTTCCCACCACTGTCATCGACAAAATCAGCTCATAATCATTGTCAACGCTAACAGTAAACGAGATACCTGTCAATGCCCCCTCCTACTAGGTTCACAAACTATCTGGAGAACAAACATTCATAAATCAGAAGCTGGAAGCTCCACTGTGAAAATGTTTTACTAGTACACGTAATAACCATCAAATCTTTGAGAGGCCCAAAAAGTCTTCCATGTCTTTTGTATAAACCATTTTCAAATATTATTCTCCCTCTCCTGAATTTGAGAACCATGATTGGACCTGATCAATTAAGAAGGCATCTCCACAGAGTTTCCGGAGTTTCCTTTACAGGCTCTTTTGACCAGTAACCATCCCAAAATGGCCAAAGAAGTTTGACCATTACCGGTACCATTAGAATCCTGAGACTGGTAACTACCGGTACGATCGATAGATAGCTACCGGTAGTAGATCTACGTGTTCGGTTGCCAGCGGAAGAAGGCTGCCCTACGACGCAGTTGCACCTCAGGGGCTCCCTCGCCATCTATCCTGCACTACGATCTCACAATTCCAAACTTCGATCAACCAATACTTGATCGATCAAAGCCATTTGCAGCATAGCAGTCAATGCCCTACTACCACCACGTCCGCAGCAACAGAAGAAGAATGAACCAACCCCAGGATCCCCTCGCATCGTTTCTCCTGAGTGAAGTGCTGTTTGCCAACCAGAGTGCCTCTCTTCCAGCGATGGAAGTTCGAGTGGTCCAAGATGAAGCTCGTGGTCACCGACCAAAGAAGACTGCCACACCAGTGATGAGCAGTCTCAACAACAGTCTCTCGCGCTGGGAAGCTCCAGGCATTATCCGACCCAAGGAAGCTCTGCCATTGGGAAGACTGTCACACATCATGCCCTTGAAAAAGCCACAGCGAGCTCTCAGCGAAGACAGTGTTGCCAGCACGGAGTCTCGGTAATAGCTAATGCAGAATAAATAATGCACCACACAAAAAAAGAAAGAACCACAGGAACCATCCTTTTTGGGATGTGACGACAAGTTCTTCGACATGTAACACTATAATATAATATACTAGATCCAAAAGTACATTGCTCAATCATTCATATCCAGTCTATTTGTATACAGTAGCTAGCTAGGCTCTATCCACTTGGAAAGTGGATCTGAGGTTTGTAGTAGTACCACAAAGAAATCACCCCAGCAGCTCGGCTCTGTGGACGGCCTGATGAGATGGCCTGATAGCACCGAGTGGCTGACTGTCAAGTGACAACACACTCTGAAAGCCAATGCATGCTTGGTGATCTCTGTATACCGTGCAAGAAACAGAAGTGGCTACTAGACTACATACATGTATCGCTTCTAATTTGAGGGACGAACCTTTGCTGCTACAAGAGCAGCAACAGTCCACAACGAAGTAGATCTAGCTAGCTAGCTAGAGGCCTCCAGAAAAATAGAGGTCCAAAAGGATCATCGTTAGTCCAGAATAGGGCGAGACGGGCCAAGACACTGATTACTGCCTTTGGCGGGGCGTGTGGAAATTAAATGTAGTAGCCAGGCTTTTCCAAAAACAACTTGGAGACTTCCGAGATGAGGTTAGGAGGTAGGAAGAAGCAAGGAACACACAAGGCCAGAGCCCAGAGCCTGAATGAACCTGCACTTCTTTTTCTTCCGCCGGGGGAAGGTGCCAGCTGCGGTGATTTATTAAAGCTTTGGAGCTCTATTTCAGCGTGCCCGCTGCTCCTGCACTCGTCATCCACTGCTTCTGCGAACCAGGGCGTGGTACTCACACTGTTTTAGCATGTGAGTATGGGTACTGAGTAGTACTCACAATTCCAAAGTCAAGTGAGTATGGGTACTGAGTAATACTCACAATTCCCAGGGTCAAGTGGGTACGGGTATCATGTGAGTACAGGTACTTTGTGGGTACTATAGTTCACTGAGTACTCATAAATCAATTACTTAGGGAAATTATTTTGTTTTTTCTAGTTCTGGGCTGGGGCTCATCAATCTTGTTGTAAAGGTCCACCATGGCATCAATATCACTGTCATAATCCCCTCTTCACATCTGCTGGCAGTTAGCTTGAGGAGAGCCTTGGTCCTATTCTTAGCCCATTCCTTTCTTGCATCATTGAGGCATTGCTTGTAGTTCTGGATGATGCACTGTTCTTGTAGCAAAGAAGGCGCATTTGGAATGTCATGTCAACCTTCTGTCCATTGCTGAGTTTTCCATCAAACCATGTACAAGAACTGAAAACTCTTTCTTGGAAGCCGTTGCTATCTGGCATTGCAAAGATGCGCACAGCAATTTCATAAATGATTGGGTGGTTGGTTTTGCCAGTTGTCTCCCACCATTCTTGTAAGTCAAAGTAGATTTTCACCACTTCAATGTTGTCCAACCAGCAATGTTCTTCATTGCCAAGTGTAGAGAGAACATCTTTACCGATAGCTTCCGCTTCTGAGCCCGAAGAGCATCCAACAAGTTGAAGTCTTCGCCTAACCATTTGTCGATTGCTTCTGGATTGGTCAACTCCTTCTTCCACAGGAGTATCCTCGATTCTCCTTCGTTTGGCTTCCCTTGCCAATGCAAGAGGGTCGTTGGTTCGTGGCTTGGCCTGTGGTTTCTTCGGACTTGCATTTGCAGTCGCTTGTTCGGCTAGGTCGAATTTGTTTCCCCACATCTGCTTGACCCAGATCGTCAATATCGTCGTGGCTCTCTGCCGAACACCTTTGCCCATCAGTTTGTTTGCCGGGAGGGTATCCGAACCATCGACAACAGTAGCAAGGTTTCAAAGTCGTCAAGCATGTGTGTCTTACCGAAAGGATTACACATCATGGCGAGAGTTTGTCATCCTGCTTAGAGCTTGAAAAACAAGCACCATAGCGTCGCAACTCACTTGGATTCGCTGGAATAGTTTCTGTGGAATCTTATGAGTTTCGCGACTTTGATTGTCCTCAAACCAATCCTCTCAGTGGTGGAAGGAAGGTAAAGTCCTTCCGCGTCTTCTTTTGGTTCATCAAACTGGGGAGAGCCTCAAACTTGGTGGGGTACCACTTGCAGTGCCATTCCACTTTTCAGTGTCATTGGTAGCTTTGCTTCGCGAGTCTCTGGCACCCAAACCACCTTGGAGTAACAATAAGAAGCAAACACACGGTATGTCCCATAGGCAGTAAAGGAATTGGCACCATAGTGGTACCGACTGGACAAAGCAAAAAAGCTTCAACATGGGGAATCCACCGCAAGGTTGTGCCATGACATGGTACTTAAAATCCTCCACCTCCGACATTTATCGTCAACAATGAATAGTGGGGAAGGTTCCACCGAGCTGGATAAACGAAGGTAGAACAAAGCTTCTCCTCGGCCCTTGTATGGTTTGACATGCAAAAGGCCCTGGGTATCGGCCAGCACAGAGAGTGTTTCCGTGAACTTCTTCCATCTCCCTTCGATTTCTTGTTGGCCAACCACTTGGCGTTTTCCTCGGCTTGTTTTCGAATAGCCTGACAAGCATCAAACTCGTCAACCACTACCTTGTCCTTGTAGCGTTTCCTTTGACCGGTGGCATGCGAAAAAGCCAACTGAATTTCATGCATGGCACAGTAGGCATTTTCTCCACTCAGGTTGCGGCCACCAATAGCGCCGTGTTGTAGTGTCATTCATGGCCTTGTAGATCATCGGTCCTCAATACCAAAAGTTTGAGAATATCCATGATTGATTCGTGGTGGGCTCTCCTTTTTTCTTTAGATTCCGCCAGTGCAACGGGAATTCTTAGATAGACACCCTTTTGGGGTTGTAAAAGAAGTCGTCACTCCAAGTATTTCCTTCTTGTTAGAGTCCCAAACGTCATGAGCGACAGTAAGGAAAGACTTATGACAACAAAGGTTTTCATATAGTACTGGTCCGTCTCTCCTAGATCATTCCAACCGCAGCCATGAAAGTTTGGTAATCTTGGCTCTGTAGTTTGTATGGCCATGCGTCCCATCAAGCATTGTTGGGACATTTCAGAAGAGCGGCTCCATTCTGCATGGCATAGATTCATCATGTCTCTGAATTCAAGGACATGCTTTGTGGTCCGTAAAAACACGAAGGGAATGTTTTTGTTTGTAGCATACCGATGCTTTTTTTTTGAAATATTGCAAGAGCCTGGCTTTTTCCAGCCTCTTCTACTCATTTCATGAACCATAGACCTTGGCTCGGAAAGGGTACTATGACTGATTGTGCTGAATGTTTTGCGGTACTTCCTGGGAACAGGAGGAGCTGCCATTGGACCTACAGCAAAAGCCGCCACCGATCATTTGCAAATGGTCGTAACGGAATGACACCTCTTTCCTTTGTGATTGCTTGATACATTGGTAAGTGTTGTCCTCAAGGTGTTTGCCAGGATTCCAGTGCCATCGAATCCACTGATCCACATTTCTTGTAGGTTGGCCGGAATAGACATTTGGAAAGTGACTTGCTGGTATCCTCGAGGCATGCACGACACGCCACATATTGCTTCCCGAAAGAATTCCTTGATGATCTTTTGGTAGGCCGAATCATCCAAGGTTGGAGGTTTTCCAAGTTGTTCGGCGTCGGGAATGTCGAAACTGTAGTAACATTCCAAACGCCAGAACGCCGGGTGGCTTGCGACTGAGCGTGGGAATACTCTTGGCTTGCACTTACTGTGCAGTCAAATCAGTTCCATTGCCGCGGCCATGGTATCATCGCAGCTGCAGCTTCTTCATCTTCTTCTTCTCTTCATATCACCTTTTCTTCTTGTTTCCGGTTCTTCCATCATCGCTCATTCGACAGCTTCTCAAAATCGCGCTGTGACCAAGATTCATCATCCTCACATCAGCAATGGTGACAACAGAAGAGACAACAGAACAAAAGAGTGGCTAGCTAGAGTCAACAGTGGCTCAACAGTGGCTTCAAAGCTTCAATGAACAAGCTCAATGTGAGAAAATGGGAAATTTATGGGGCTGCGAGTTGGCGAAATACTCACAAAATACTCACGAGTACTCACCGAGTACTCACTGGTACTCACTTCGAAGTACTCACCGAAGTACTCACCGAAGACTCAAAAAGTACTCAGATTCCGGAGTCATGTGAGTACGGGTATTGAGTATTACTCACATTTTCGAGGGTCAAGTGAGTATGGGTACGAGTATACTCAGTACTCAATACCCGTACTCACATCGTGTACCCACAGCGTGTATTTCATGTGAGTCCCACACCCTGCTGCGAACCCTGCCTCGATCGAATGGTCAAGGTTGCGGGAGCCAATACTGCAAGGATTTTCCGCGATGCCTGCACAATCATCGACCCCAGGAGCGCTCCACCGCGGTCCTCTCAGGCTCGGTCTTAACAGAGTTTTTCGCACCTTCGCCGCTTCGCCATTGCGTCACTTAGGACATGAAGCATGACTGAACGGCGAATATTCATCTTCGTGGCAAACAATGGAAGCATTCTCAATCATCGCGAAGGTTGATCTTCGCCGCCTAAGTATCCTTAGGGACCATAAGTATTAGATGATGTGCTGGAGCCAGCATGCCTCCTCGCAGTCATGCCTACTTCGTCCACAAGCCAGTCACAAATTGGTCAATAGTGGCCGCTAGTTGACCAGTAGTAAACTAGCCAACTAGAACCATTTATCATGATCGACATGGACTCTTTCTTTGAACTGAGTGCTGTGGACGCAGACGTACTGTTGTTAACCTTGATATTTGTGTGTGTATTCAAGCTTTGTCCAACCAACAGAGCCAAATCTCTGTACGAACAGCGTTTAGCTTGGCAGGAATACAGTGACAAACATGCATCCCGTGGGACTTTTGGGAGACGCCTTCGGATGGAGAAAGAGTCATTCGACATCCTACTGGGCTACCTCTACACTGATCTTCTAGTGCAAGAGACGTTTGCAAACAGGAGGGGTGGACCCATTCTCCCAGAGATATGTCTGTATTGTACTATTCGGTGGTTAGCAGGTGGTTCTTATTTGGATATCTGTGACATCGGTGGCTTATCAAAACCTTCTTTTTATCGTGTCATCTGGAAGACGATTAACTGTGTCAACAACTGCCCAAAGCTTAGCATCAACTTTCCTAAGTCGCCCGAGGATATAAAGGAGGCAATTGAGGGATTCGGTTCCATAAGTGATGAAGTGGCAATCAACAACTGTGTGGCTGTTGTGGATGGCTATCTCTTACGCACTAAGGTTCCTGCAGAAAGACATGTTGGAAACGTCCGTTCCTACTTCTCAGGACACTACCAATGCTATGGTGTCAACATCCAAGCTGCTGCAGACCATCACTCGCGATTCTCCTTTATTGCACTCACTGCACCTGGGGTGACAGGAGATAGAGAGGCAATTCGCCGATGCAATCTACACACTCTAATAGAGTCTCTGCCTCCCGGCATATGTGTCATTGGAGATGCTGCTTATCAGGCCACAGAACACATGGTAACTATTTATCAGGGGGTGGATAGATTGAATCCGCTGTACGACAACTTCAACTTCTACGCTAGCCAGTTGCGTATTCGGGTGGAGATGGCATTTGGACTTATGCAGATGAAATGGGGTATCTTGTGGCGATCGGTTGGTGTTTCTATTACCAGGGTTGGAGCAATGGTCCAAGCTATAGCTCGCCTACACAACTTTGTCATCAACGAAAGACTTAGGCTAAACAAGACGTCTCGAGATCCAAGAGAGCATGTGGCATATGACGATTTCGAAGAACAACCAGCATACCATCCATCAGTTCCTCATGACGAAAATGGCAATCCCATTCAGTTGACTGCACTGGAAGGGCAGGGTGACGATCTGTACAGCTTTTCCCATCTTCGCGAAGCCATGGCTCGCAGAGTTGAGACGTTGCAACTGAAGCGACCGACTATCAATAAGATAAACAAAAGCAGCAAGAAGAAAAGAAAGAGAAACGAACCATTGGAGAGCGCAACACTACTTTAATTCTCTAGTCATTCAGTGTCACTGCTGTCTCTTTCGTTCTCCACTATGCTTTCGTCCTTGGGAATTTTGAGGGTTTCTTCAAGCTTGAGTAGTCGCTTTTTCAAATGGGGGAGCTTCCTCCTCTTGTGCCTGCTGTTGCTGTCCTGGATATCAGTATAGTGGTCACACAAACGGTCGTATTCCCTGTATTGTTGCTGGTCCATGTAGGATCTGCGCATTGCAGTTGCTTCGGTTTGGCTTTGTTGAATTGCCGAAGTTGCCTGCTGGAGTGTAGCCATGAGTTGCCGATCTCGTTTCGATCCACTTGAGGCCTCTTCTGTGTCAGAGTCGCGGGAGGCAGGAGTGGCGACTCCTTTGTTGGTTGGAGCTGATGAGTCGGACGTCAGACCCTGAGGCATAAATACGTTGTGCGCGGTGTCAATGTTGGGCTGTTCCTTCACCCGCTTATCCAGATAATAAACAGGGACTCCAGGCATGGCGTTTTTACCGCGAACTGTCAGGTGAGTTCTCTTGAGGTAGTCTTGGAATACTTGGTGCTGCCCTGACCTTGTCTTCGCAATGATCACTTGCTCTCTTGCTTTCAACAGATCTTTCATGTGAGCTTGGCAGCTTTCTGCAGAGAGATTACTGAAATCGTTGGGGTTGATGCCTTGCTCTTCGACAGCATTGGCGAGCCACTCATCGGCATCATCCCCTTCAAGATCTGAATACAAGACCTTTCCAACAGTAGCGTTGTTCTCTGGATCAACGTAAGTAGCAGCGATGTCACTCCAGTACGCCTTTATAGGGCTCTGCCCTGAATTCAGTTCGAATGCATTCCTATCGAATCTTTTGGTCAAAGCAACAAACCGGTCAATGAAAGAAGGGAGGAAGACTGTATTTATAAGCCGGATCAGAAACCGGATCTTCCTTTCCATTGTGCTCGAAATAGTACTGGGCACTTGCATATTGTCATAGGTGGTTCCCATCTCAATGGCCATTGCCATCTGCCTTCGGCAATCAAACATAGAGGCAGAGCCAATATTTTTACAACCAAAGTTCTTTGCCAGTGTACGTAGCTGTGAAGAGTTTAGGTCGCCTGCCTTCAAGTCAAAATACTGGAAACTGGGTGTGTTCTCTCTGCCGACACGGATTCCTATTGCTGTTTTGAATGGCCCTTTGTCACTCTTGCTTCTGGTGTTGAGATCCTCAGCAAGAACCACCCGGTTTCGGTGGTCGAAAGTGAAGCCCTTAAGCACACCCGGTAGCTCCTTGATTTCTTTGGCTTTCTTCTTCCGTGCTGGTGCTGCTGGAGGGAGTGGTGGCCTTCCTTGTGCACCTTGTGCCTTCTCGGCCACTGGTGTCTCAGCCACTGGGGCTTGTGTTGCGTTGGTAGCATTGGACACTTCCGGCTGATACTGGATCGGGAAACCAGCTGCTGTCACGTCAGGCATAACTCTTCCTGCAGGTGGGAATGGTGGCTGTGCATTCCAGAGACTGTGTCGGAAGTCATTTACCATGATACTGTTAGCTCCTGGTGGTGGATCCATTAGCGAGTAAAAGCCACTGTTTGCCGATGCAGTGGTCAGAACCCTTCTTGGTACAACGACAGGACTGGCAACCCGACGAGGAGGATGGAATGTTACCTGTTGGCCATCATCATGGGCTATCAAAGGAGAGTCCCCATCATCATCATCATCAGCCACAGGAGACTGTGCCAATTGATCAGAATGCGCGAATTCCTCCCCTGGTGAGCTCATTTTTGCCAGCTTTGTGGGCACTCCTTGTAGTTCGAAAGCCTCTATTTCAGAGGTACGCATCTCCAAAAAAGAGAGAATCAACTGCTGCCAGCGACTTCTCTTGCATCCTTCTTCTCTAACAAACAAATACATCTAATCTAAACAAACAGATCTATCTTTCTAAAGAATCAATCAATTATACACTATCATCATACACTATCTAATATCTTGTGATCGCTCTATTGTTTATCATTGTCGGTGTCTCTCGTTTGCCGTGGCTTCTACACAGGCGAAAGACCTTGTTTGTGATCAAACAGAACAATCTCACATCCACCAGGCGCGATCTGGCGAGGCTCTGGAGGTGCGAAGAAACATGCCCAACTGAAAGCATCTTCGCTGCACTGACGTCAGCATTTGAATACCGCGAAGGTGCGAAATGGCGAAGGCGAAGATCTGTTAAGACCGAGCCTCAGACCGAGACAGAGTACAAGCGATCGGAGGCGAATCGAATCAATGAACTCTCTGCATGCTGTCTCCATGGTGTGGCCGTTCTTCTTGTGGTGTTTCTTGGTTTGCATGTCACCGCCCTGAGAGGCGGACAGCACTTCCCACCCGACAGCGCTGGTGGGAGGACCAAAGCAAGCACCAAAGCTGACAAAAGCATCGTTCTTGATCCAACGATGTTGTCTGCAAGCGCCCGATCCATCGTTTTCGCGTCTTTCAATCCAATCCCGAGCTTGTGTGGACTGTCAAGAGATGCGGTGACTACAGCCCAGCCATGCACGCCAACATCTTAGTCGAGTATACGGGCCCATTAAAAGTTGGGAGTCCACGAAACACGCAATCGGTTATAGCTTGAGAAAAGATACTGTGGAACGTGCTCGAGGAGCTTAAACGTTTTGATAGAACTGCTGCAGCCAAAGTCAAGTCTTTTTAGTGACTTCAAGAATCCAATTTCTTACAGCAACAGCACAAAAAGGATACCATCAGACAGAATCACGCTAAGAGATATAGACATTTTCTCCTTGGCTTACTCACCACTTGGAAGTTGCCCAGTGATCTGGTTTTCAGAGACAACTAGTTGCTCTAGATGTGCCAGCAACCCTAGCTCAGAGGGAAGGAAGGAGGTCAAATTGTTCTACCCATTGAAAATGCAGTAAGATCTGTAAGTAGACCAATTTCTACACAACACAAAGCAAAAGGCAGGCAGTTAGTTTGCTGCTGACACAGCAGCCACGATGAGATGAGACTCGTTCAGATTGCTTACCAGTGGGAATACTTCCTGAGATGTAGTTTCCCTGAAGAAGGAAAGAGACCATGTTTGTCAAAAGGAACAACTGAGGGGGGATTGTTGATGACAACTTGTTGCTGTACAAGGCTAGACTGGTTATGTTGGACAACAACCCGAGCTCAGATGGGGTATTCCCCGTCAAAGAGTTTTCGCTTAGCCCAACCTTGAACAAGCTTGTAAGCAATCAAAGTTCTGTGGTCCAAAAGTGCACCAAAAGATGAGTAACAGTCAATTGCTTGTCCTGTGAGACTGGAAACAGCTTACCTGATGGGATTGGTCCAGATAACTGGTTTCGATGAGCGTAAAGGGCCTCTAGTTGGGAAAGCCGGCCCAACTCAGTGGGCACCATTGAGCTTAGCTGATTCTCTTCAATTGACAAGAAATTCAGCTTGGGGAGGACACCAAATTCTGATTGGAGCAAGGATGACAATACATGTACCTACCATGAGCCATATCATTTATTAAGACATTCAACACTTTTCAAACAAAGGACAGCCAACTTACCGGAAGGAATTGGCCCAGTCAACTCGTTGGTCCACAAATACATTTTCCGAAGCTGGTGTAACATTGCCAGCTCAGTTGGTATGGTACATGACAAGAAGTTATTCAGCAAGGCAAGTGTGTCCAAGCTTTCCAGTCTTCCAAGCTCTGTTGGGATTGAAGAAGTTAGTGCATTGAAATGCACCACAAAGGCAACCAGTGACCTCATATTGCCCACTTCAGATGGTATGGTACCATCAAGCTGATTGTTATTCAGACCCAAATTCAACAGACTTGTCAACTTGCCAAGATCTGAGGGAAGACTGCAGGTGAACAAATTCCTACGGAAGCTTATGGTGTGCAAGTTGGTAAGGAGGCCCAATTGACTTGGTAGAGTTCCTGACAGCAGGTTTGAACTAACAAAGATTGGTTCGAGCAACGTGAGGTGTCCTATGTCAGAAGGAAGTGTACCTTGAAAGCTGTTGTCATTCAGGTACAATCTCGTCATCAAGCTGCTAGCTACTTGAGCACCAAGCTCTGATGGCAGAGTCCCTGTGAGTAGATTTCCATCGAAAAGGAGACCTGCGAGGTCGGGGATGCCCACTTCAGATGGCAAGGTACCTGTGATTTCATTGTGGAATGCATCAATTTCCAACAGGGTGGGAATAAAAAAGAGCTCAGTTGGGATGGTCCCAGATAAGTGATTGTTGAAAACTGAGAATATTTGAAGACTTGAAAGCTCCCGCACAAATGTGGAGATGCTGCCCGACAATTCGTTTAGATGGACCTGGAAGTTCGACAAAGACGTAAGCAGTAAAAACACCTCTTCAGGTATGGCTCCCTGCAATCCATTTTGACTCAGCAACAAATTCTGGTAGCGCCCACCAAAAGTTCCACTACTGAGTTCTGTGTCATTGGGTGTGCTTTGATAGCCAATTCCACAAGGATTGGTTGACAGCAAGTCAACCTTTGTGTCATTGTCCACTGGGAGCTTCAAAATGACGTCGCATTCACAAGGAGCAGCTGCAAACCAGTAGCATTCATTGATGCTGCTCCCCCAATTCGTGTTGTTAAACCAGTTGCTGTTTCCACCAGTTGCATAGTACAGTGTCATCAGTGCAAACCTTTGTTGGATACGCCACTCGGTAAATTCATCAAGGAAGGGATCAACAAGTAGCCATTCAAAGGCTTGCGATTGAGGAGATTCATCGTCATTCAAGGCAACGATAGTTTCATCGGGGAGCAGGCTGAGCAGGTAGGACTTTATTGAGGTCGGTGCTGTTGTTGGCAGCGGGCTTGGAGCTGTGGAACCAACATCCATGACTGTGTGGGAAACATCGGAAGCTTGTTGGGATACAACCAACACTGAAAGGATCACCACGATGGCAACTAGTGAAAGGCCACTGACAAACCAAACCAGAGTACACTTCATTGGATCCCAACCGGATCCATCTGTTATTGTCACCTGAGTCATCTCCTGAGCTGTGGGCAACTCTTCTCGACTTTCATCTGTGACAAGATTTGCCACTAGTAAACCGGAAGTGTCTTCAGAATTGCTCACGTTTGGCATTGGATCAGATGAGCCATTCTCCTGGACATTTGATCTCTGGCGATTGGATGCTGCATGCTCGTCCCTTTGCCCCGCGCGAGGTGCCCTAGCATAAGCTCCTGGTTGAGTTTCGGTTTGGTTCGAAGTAGGTACGGTATCGGCCCCATTCTGTGCAACCGGTTCTTGAACTCTTCTATTCTCTGTTTTAGAACTCCCGCTTGATCCCAGAACAACCAGTTGGATAGATCTCGTTTTGTCCGTTTTGGCATCTTTCTTTTGATCGGCTGCTCCACAGAGACAGAGACAGGGACGTCGGTTTGGCGGGTCTTCCCAGTTGATTTGACCGCCGCCATGTCGTCAGCCGGCTGAGTGCCATCAGTGTTGGCATCAGTCATTGCGCCATCAATCCGGGCTTGTACAATCTTGAGCATATCAATCTCATCGTGACTGTCGTCTTCACCGCACTGAGTTTCTCTTCCACCGGAAGAAGTTTGTTCCAAGATCACGGTTGATTCGTCAATATCATTGTGATCTTGGGCTGCCATAGCCTGCAGGCGAAGTTCCACAATCTTCAATGGGTCGAAATCATCTGGTTCCTCATCTGAACTAGCATATGTTCTTTCGCGGCATGGCAATCCTATGTCAGATGTCTCCTCTGTTGTCAGGTCGTCCGGTGCTGCCAATTCTACTCCGGAGCCGCTGTTTGTAGTGTCCACCTGTGTTTCAACCTCATTGTGGTCTATGCCCGTGGAATCTTCGTTGCCGGTATCGCCTTCTCGCTCTGATGTATCCATCGTCGAAGTTAGCAGCAGTGAGAGAGAGAGAGGATGAGTTGGAATTTCCAATGAAGAGGTTGAGAAGAGACTACAGAATGAGATACGGAAGGTGCGTTTGGTTGGTCAATGCCAGTAATCTGCAATCTGCAATGATCGGGTGAGAAGTGAGAGGTGAGAGCGGTTCGTCGAATTGGCCATTGAAGCACGAAGATACTGGAGTACACCGGTACCGGTAAGGGTCGTCAAGACTCAAATTCTCCAATATTCTGGTAAGGAGAACTGAGGATTAAAAGCGATGCCTTGACTGTTCTCTATAACAATGACTCTCGCCCTCACAATGTTCCTTTTGATTCTTTACTTTCTATCCACGTGCTATTCGCTTTCACCGAGCTTCCGGCACCCGCCACCCATGAAAGGATCATTGCGGCTAGCTAGACTATCCTGGCCCTCCGGTACCGGTAGCCGGAGTCTTAGCCCTCTCCCCCAATTTTCCCCTGGCTGGCTAAGCTACGGTTGGTTCTCCTTGGGATCCTTCCCTTCTCCCCGCTGGCCTGTTCGTTTTTGGCTTCGAGCCCCCTGGCATGCCCTGCTGCCAACCACTTCTACTATAGTCACCTCCCACCCTAGCTATAGGCCACTCTAACCAAATAGTAATACCACGTCTATTTCAAATTGAAGCAAGTTGAAGGATATCGCGAGGATGCGGTAGCCCCCAGGGATCAAGGACCTGCGATAGCTAGTGGGTGGTGGAGGTGGCGTGGGAGATTCAACCGGCCGGACAAGCTGAAGCTCGCTACTTACTAGCCCAAAAGTTTTCGTCTCAGGACCCATCGATCTCTCCTTATTGGCTTTTTCGTAGGTAGCTGGCTGTTTGGTGCCGCGGCTGGCTGCCGTGGCATCCCAACTGCGCCAGCAGGCGTTGTAAAACTCCTTACTTCCCAGCCAGGGAGTGAGATTGAGCTTCAGTTTTGATCTACATCGTGTGGCAATGGCTCATACGAGGCAAGTGAGAAAAGATACGGTTTTGGTTGCTAGCTTCTCTCAGTTCGGAATCTTCCCTACGTGCTGCATGTACCGATTTGAAATGTTTGTTGGCTTAACTAGATGAGTACTTCAACCCGCCGATGGCTCAATCACACTCATCAAACTATCGTTATGATACATGTATCTCTTTCATTTCTCAGAAGAGAAAACGAAAGATGGAAAATCACTCTCACTCCCCTCCCCATCCTGATATTGAAGGGTATTGGGTTCGCAGGGACCAGTTCGTTGGAAAAAAGAGCTTTGGACGGTTTCAGTGTCCCAATTGCGGAAATCAGTGGGGATCAGCCCATGCGCACAAAAGTTATGGACAAGGATGCAAGCGATGCAACTCCAAGTCTATGCCGTGCTGCCTTTGGGTGAATACTGGATCCAATAGCAGAGACGGCTCCTTCAACGATGAAGAAGGTCCCCATGACCATGAACGATGCGAGGCTTGTAAGGCCGGTGTCTGCCGAAGCGCAGGTTACTACTGAAAGTATGTGATTGCTTGACCCCCGTTTCGTGACACCATCGAAGCCAACTGAGCTCGAGGCGTACAGTATCCAATCCTCCGAGCATAAAAACACACCGGTACATGTAGATGCAAGCATGCACAGCTCAGCGGCTAAGACAAGTAGGTAGACAAGTACCACAAGGTAGATGACATTGCCCCTCCAGTTCAGAGCTTTAAGATCTGAATAGAATCTTCTAGCTAGCTATGCATACCGGTAGGGACTGATCATCAATGCTCGTACGTCCATCTGTAACTTTTCGCTTGTCGCACCGAATGATAATCGTCGCCCCGTGCATGTTCATAGCTGGAGTTGAGCTGCCGCAACTAGTGCCAGAAATGCATGCGTTGACCTACGAGTGGTGTCAGAGAAAAGGTAGAGTGAAACAAGAAAGAAAGATTTGAATAGGGTCGACCACTGACAAGATCGAGTTGCTGAGTATGGAGAGGCCGGACCGCAAACGAAGGCATCATACCAAGGGTATCCTTGCCTTTGACAAGATCGTATGGTACCTGCAGCGATCGATCTTTGTCACGATCCAATATCGCAGTTCGTTGCCTCCCGATGTAAACGAAGCTCACAAAACACAAACTTGAGCAGAACAGAACCAAAAGAACAAGCAGACAACGCTGAGGCAAACTGATCAAGGGGTCAAGTGTCAAGTGACCTACAACAGCTCCCATAACCCCCTAATTACGGGATCAGTTATGTTTAGGGTTAGAAAATCGTCCCTTACATGTACACCAAGATTCCAAAAGATTCGAAGCAAGCACTCAAAGCATCAATCATCAATCACATGCAACACCCCATCACTCCGCAGTACATGGATGTCAAGATGACAATTCAGAACACGAGCAACGGCAGCGACGGAGAAGAGAGGCAGTATGTGTGGCTTGTTCGGTATGGGTTGACTGAGTATCCGTTGGTCGAGAGTGTGGGTCCCTTTGACAGTAAGTCTTGCTTTGACGTGACGATCTATATGCTATGCGGAAGACTTGCGCATGTGATTGACACTACTATTCTACTCCACTCGGTCCCTTTCTAAAGGTGACATTGACCCTACGGTAGGAATCGAGCATGCCAACAGTATTGCCACTCGGATGACTCAGAGTGGCGCTTCGGCTCCCGCTGTGGTGTATGCGTCTCCATTTTTGCGGACGGTTCACACGGCTCACATTATTGCCCAAAAGGCCAACGGCGCGGCAGTGAGGATTGAAGAAGGTCTGACCGAATGGCAAGTGCCATCGCTGCTCGTGACACCGGATGGCACACACACGCATCCCCAAACGGCGGCTACACATGTCACAAAATTTCCGTTGGTCGATGCGACCTATCAGTCGGTCAATGCAGCGTCGTCTACGGGCGCAGAGGGATCTCCTCACTTTCCCGAAACCGAGGAGAATTTGGTGGTCCGATGTGCCGCGACACTGGACAAACTACTAGGAGACACTACTAGTGAAAACCAAAACATGGCCATTGTCAGTCATGCTCCTTGTAACATTGCCCTGGCTCTGCATTTGGAAGGATCTTCCTTGAAAGAGTCCAAGCGGGAGCCGTGGCCGTTGGGAGGTCTCACGCTGTTCTCGAGACCAATGCAAGGTGGTCCTTGGAGGTTGGAATTTTACGGTTGTTCGGATCACATGCCCGGAGAGTACAAGGCTGGACTCAAACGATGGACGTTGCCTTCTCTACAAAACTAGATGGGTTATGAAGTTGTGAAACTACATAAATAGTAACGATGATTATAGATGCATCCTGATCCAGCTTGGCATGCAAAACAAACGTTCTGCTCTTCAGGGGGGACATACAAATGGAAGCAATGGCTTCGTCATACTGGAACACACTGCCTTGCCCCAGGACGAAGCAGTAGTTCTTTGGCTACTAAGAATGGTTGTTCTGGAGCTGGCAAGCCTTTGGAAACACTGAAGACAAGGAGGCAAACTTCTCGTCTAGCACGAGAGGAGAGCAATCGTAATGAGAGACCTGCCAACGTGAGTTGATGTCCGAACACCTGTCGAGTCCACACAGTCAGCTAAAGCATGGATCCTGTGGACTTCTCTGAGAAGGCATGAAAGCAAGAACAGAGCACAGCAAACTGGGCTGATTGGATTCTCCCCAACAAAAAAGTTAGTAAGTAAGCATTATAGGCGCATGGCTACTGTACAAGAGAAGAGATTGTTCCACTCCTCATTGTTACTCCACAGTGGCTGAGCCAGCCATGCCAGCAAAATAAGTTGTGTGTGATGTGCTGTTTGTTTTGTGAGCCACGGCAGTTTTTTTCTCGGATGGTAGGATGGATCAAACGCTGCAGCATGACTTGAATATTGTTGCCTTTTTTCTTTCTAGTATTAGCTAGATCATTCCTCTCTGTTCGTAATACTCTTCGTGTTCTCGCAGCGTAATCATTCCATTGCGATCGGGATCAAAGGCTTCAAATTCGGGGAAGGCGGATGTCATTTCGGGATGCTTGATGAGGTATTCTCGCTTGTATCGTTCGAATTCAGCGCGGCTGACTTGACGATTGTTGTCGTAATCGGCCCTCAGGAATTCGTCGGCCAATTGCTGTCGCGCGGATTCCTTGATGAATGCCTCCAGTTCGGCAATCTGACTTTGCTGAGTGGACACGTCGTTAATGTACTTGCTGTACAAATCTTTCAGATCTTCAATGTGCTTCTTGTGCTGCTTTTTCAAGGCTCGTTTCGAGTGAATCTTGCCACCCAAAAACCAACCTGCCACTCCGGCGCCAAACATTTTTACCATGGCACTGTGATACCGATAGAGCAGTATGGGAAAAAAGATATCAAAGAATGAGACTCCAGTTCCATCCATCTTAAGCCATTTGGATATGGGTATATGGGTATATACCCATTCCTGCAACACTCACCCTCCTCCACCTTGAGCCTTCATCTGCTGGTGTTCTGCATAGTCTTGGTAGAGAGTATCTTCTGTTTGAGCATAGTAGTCTTGACCTTGATCATCCCCATAATCCTCATAATCATACTGCTGGCCCTGCACGCTAGAAAACGCCAACAAAAGGACAAGAGCACGTTGTATGGAATTGATCTTCATTGTCTCTTGGTTATTTTTGGTATCTCTTCCTTTTTTGCCTCTACAAGATGGGTATACTAGCAAGGATCCTGAGTTGGTTATTTGTGCCTGTCGCGGTTTTATGCATGTGGACCCTTGGACTGCATGATGGTGATGGCTTGTGAGTTGGAACCTTCGTTGATGTTGTGGGAAGGTTCAACGTGGAGGCATATGTTGGCCCATCAACGTCATCGAGGCAGTCCAGTCATGATTCATGCCAAGTCCCGTCCACCCAAAGTAGAAGGCTAAGGCTTCCACGTTCCGTTCCCACGGTCTACTCCCTCACAGGTTGCTGTTCGATATGCCACCTTATGAGCCCCCACCCCCCACAGCCAAAGTATATTTACTCCATCATAATTGGCCTCATCGGTACAAACATGTACCGTACTGGTTACTCAGCAGTCAATGGTTATTAGTCTAGTCGTCAAGTAAGTGGTCTATGATAGGAGTTCTACCGTTTGGTAATTACTGCATTGGTCCCGGTAAGCAAGGGTGGTACCGGTACCGTGCAGCACCTCTGTCTGCCTTCACGCACGCACCAACGTGGTTCCTCTGATCTGCCAGTTGCACCTTCGTTGCTTCCAGCCAACCATGCACTGATCCTCGCTCGACTTGTTTCCTGGCTCACTGCTGTTTCAGCCACAGCACTACCGTACCAGGTTTGGCTGGCTGACTACGACCATGAGCTACGTAACTAATCAACTAAAGTACTGTAGCATGATGGTAAACATGATGGGGATATAATATTGTCCATCCATCAGGGCCACGCCAGTGCGCGCAACAACATACATAACAGGACACTACAAGAAGCAAGAAGCCAGCCAAGTGGGTAGTTGGCTGCAAAGGAAGCAAGCAGCCCCCCTCCTGCCAGGGCCACTACCTAATAACTAAACCATTAAGAATTGGAGCGAACAAATAGAAGGTATGCCATGACGACCTCATCTGGTCTACCCGCAGTCACTTCATCTCGACTCGACTCGACTCATGAAGCCATACCGGTCCTTGCTTTTTATGTTACTTACTACTCAGTAGTAATTTTGGCTGGAGTGCCGTTCCATGCCGAGAATCAGAATGAGACGCCCGGAACGGGAAATCCAATAAGAAGAGAAGAACTCGCTAGAGTACTACCAGTAGCTAGCCTACCGTACGAGATGTCCTTACTAAACCTGGTTCTCCACGGTACTCTTTGCATACTCGTACAGTCCTACGATTTCAGCAAAGACAAAATACAGTAGTGAGCGGTCGCTGCCTGGCATGGGCCACATCATCGTGCCACGGCCCAAACCATCATGAATGGGAGTAGACTAGCTGAAAGAATCCGAGCTGAGCTGTGACGACCTCATCTGGTCTATCTGCAGTCACTTGGATGTCATGAAGCCTTGCACCAGGGGACATGGTACTATATTAGCCTGCTTTATTTCGATGGGACCATCCAAAGTTCAGTACCTACAACCTGTACTGAAGGTCTCATAATGAGATGCCCGGATTGCTGGTCCCGAACCGGAGGCTATCCAATAAGTCATTGTTTACCCGCCCCATTCTTTGGTTCAAGAATACCTTTAAGTAACAGATTTGCTGTGTGTCGATGTAAACCTGGTTTTGTACTCTTTTGGTATACTCGTACAAAAAGGAGGAGAGGGCATCTACGAGTAGACAGCATGCCTGTTAATTATAGAGTTATCAATTCAAGACCATCTGTTTTTGTTAAATAGAACTGACACTAAAAATGATTTCAGAGCTCAATGATCCATCGCTGTTAATTAAAAACATTGACTCTGTCGTAGATTCACTGCTTGCTTCGTTAATTAACTTGCTTGGCAAAGCTGCGAGGTGCCCTACTACTATGTCATAGTAGTACTGGTACCGCCATGGCGACGCTGCGAATGAAAGCTGCATTGACCCTTTCATCCAAGCCTCAAGCTTTGGTGCAAACTTTTGTTGGTTACGATCATTGCAATCCACAGACAGCTCTTTGCTTGCTCCACAGTCTACGTATAGATAGCTCCACCATCAATCACCATGACAGGAGCGACATCATCATCGTCAAGAACAACAGTAGCATCGGGAAAGACGGGTCGAGTACGACCACGCCCTAGGAGTGACAGTCGCTCCAGCAGGTCCAACTGGAGATGGTCGTCTTGGATGTTGGCGTTTGTTTGGTGCAGGAGTGCGATCCATGGGTTTGTAGCAGCGCAAGATCTGTTGCTGGATGATGTGGACGAATATGCGTGTGATCCGGTCCCAACGGAATTGTCGGATCGAAGTTTGGTGTTGTCTGTGAGTGGCAACGATACGGAATGGTTGCTCTACAGTCGACGCCTGGCGTTTCAACAGTTGGTGTTGGAAACGTACAATGAATGGAGCTTTGAAGCGTGTGATTACCCACACTTTCGAACGATGCAACAAGTCAATGTCTCTAGTCTCGATATACTACTACTCGAACAGCAACAGCATGACAACATCAATTTGTTGAATAAGACCACCACCACTTCACTGGTCACGCTGGCCGTCGCGGCCACATGTCGGAATTGCACCGAAGCGCTGTCTCTCTTTTTCGCGCCACCGCCCATACTTGCCTATGACAATGACAATGACAATGACAATACCAATGACACCACCAGCGCGCAAGAACGAGCCGCACCACTCCAAACGAAAACCATCTCAAGTAGTCGACAAGCTAGTACTACTGGCAATGACGCAAACTCGTGTGTCTGTCCCGCCACTCTCCAAACGTCTTCTACGCTCAGTGCTTCTAGATCATCCTCCATTGAAGCCTACCAACGCACCGACATTACTGCTTCTACCAGCCAGAGCCGACAAGGATCCACGTCTTCGTCATCGTCATCTTATACTGGTACAACAGAAGAGGATGAATTGACACGACAAGGCTTTGTAGACCGTCTGAACCAAGCGCTGTCGGTTCATCCCGAGTTTGCGGCAGAAGACCTGACCGTCCTGGCAGTGGAAGAACTCCGCCAAGTCACATGTGGGGCCGTTCTACGACCCTTTACGTCCTTTGCTTACTTGGATGTTGAACTGGGACAAGAGCTGCCCTCGTCCGAAGAAGTGGCTGCTTTGGAGGAATCCTTTGCTACCGCGTACAATCAGCTCTCCTTTGCCACTTGTGATCCGTTCCATCGGACTGTACTTCGTGCCAATCTACAATTCCAGGTCGATCAAGAAGAGTATGAGTATGAGGACTTGGAGGATGATGATCGAGTACGTCAACGACACTTGGCCGTCATTACCAACAGTACCTCCAATACCACCTCCAATAACGCGACTGACTTGCCCGATCGACGATCCACCACCACTACGGGCAACATGGTCTTTTCCATTACGGGACAGTGTCGCAACTGCCCCGTCAATGACGTGGGAAGTTTCACCCTCTTTGACGATGCCTTTCGACGACGACGACGACGACGACTGTCACTCCAACATGAACCATTGGCCATGGCATCGTCGCTCAATCTCCTCTTTCCTCCACAACAACAACAAGAACAACGACAGCTAGTAGAGGACGAAGAAGCCTTTCTTATGTTCCACAATGTCACCAACTTGACTACGTGCACGTGTCCCGCCACTCCAATACTAGGCGACGAAGGAGACGATGGTCTCTCCCAAGAGGACTTTTTGGACGTCTTCCACTCGGACATTGAAGAACTACAACAAGAAGGCACCCTTTCCGAATCCATTCAAGTGGCGGAGGATTCATTGGAAGAAGGGCAACAGGTACCCTGCCTCGGAGCTTCGTCGACCTTTGGGTCCCAAGTCTTTTCCGACTTGCAAGTCGACTTGCTTACCATTACCCTCCAGGAGGCCCAACGACTGGAACAGGCATTTGCCGATGCCTACAATCGACTGGTCTTTGAGACGTGCGATGGAAACTTTCGATCCATTCAAGCCGTCGAATTGCGCATTGCGCCCGCGGCAGGCAATGACTTGGCGGGACGACGATTGCAAGACGTCTTGAATGACTTTCGGGATACTCTCACCACTGGAAATGACGTCGTCAATACCGACCAAGAAGAGCTGTTTCTCAATAATAACACGGCAGGCAATACCAATACGAGCAATACCACCGAAATAAGGGTCACCCGGCAAATCGTCCCCACGCTCTTTTCCGTCACGGGCAACTGCCGAGGATGTCCCGTGACAGAAGCGGGGACTTTTCATCTCTTTGATGATGCCTTTCGAAGACGACGACGACGACTCACCAATAATAACAAGAGACGACAGCTGCGATACGTTCCCGTCCATGTTGGACCACAAGACGATGTGTGTACCTGTTTGGCTGGAGCCGTACCCACTGATGACGTGGGTCCCACGGCGGTGGAGTTCGAACAAGCACTCGTCGAGGAAATTGTCCAACTCGAACAAGACGGCAAGGTAGATTCCGTCACAACCAAACCCGAAAATATTCTCGAAGGAACCCAGGTCAACTGTAACGGACAACTCCAAGACTTTACTTCGTACATTTACACCGATTTGGGCATTGACAAGAGTCTCATCAATGAACAAACCAAGGAACGAATGGAACGAGTCTTTCAAGAAACCTACAATGAATTGTCCTTTCGAGCCTGTGATGAATTCTTTCGGGTCGTCTCCGAGGTGGGATTGGTGCTCGAAGAAGCAGTCAATCTTCCCGACGAACTGGTGGAAAATAATGGTGGTCGTCTGTTGCAGCTGTCACCGTCCCAAAACACCACCAATGCCACTGCCCACAACAACCAAACGCAAGACGACCGCGGTTCCAACACGATTGCATACTTTCAAGTCACGGGACGGTGTCGAAACTGTCCCGTCACTGAAGCAGGAGGATTTTCCCTGTTTGATGACGCCTTTCGTCGTCGAGAACGACGACTGGACCATGACAGTGTTTTTCCTCCTCCACCCCGAAGGTTGCAAGAAGCATTGGATGTTTGCTTGTGTCCTCAGGGAAAGGAACCTGGACAAGAACCTCCTCCATCGACGGACGACTTCCTCGTGGATTTCAATGACAATCTCGTGAAGGACGCTCAAGAAGAAGCGGAAGAAAAGGAAGAGATACTAGAAGAACAAGATGGGACTACTCCGCCAGCTACACCATATGCTGTTCCCGTCATTGTGATTGAAGAGGTGACTGTCCCGCCAAGACGGAGCGATCCCTTTAGAGTGAACACCACGTCTCCAACGCAGGCACCAACAACTGACGCACCCACGTCAGCGCCAACACCGGAACCAACAACGGAGCCAACTCCTAATCCTACCAATGAACCAACAGCAGCACCGACCAATGAGCCTTCGCCCTCTCCCACAGGTCAGCCAACGTTCCCACCGACGCAGTTCCCTACCTTTGAGCCTACGCCAAACCCGACTGCTGCGCCCAGTGCTTCTCCGTCGGCGACCAATTCTGCGGTACCGTCTTTTACTCCCAGTTCCACCCCATCGGTTGTCCCCAGCATGGTCCCTTCCATCGCTCCGAGTGTCCGGCCGAGTGCAACACCCAGTCATGCACCCTCAACGGTTCCGAGTCGCATTCCATCCTTGGCACCGACCATGCAGCCGACCACGACTGTCTGCAATGAGCCGTTCTTGGATCTGCAAGAAAGGGTATACATTACGTTCTCCGGCAACACCCAACAACAGCAAGATCAATACTTCACTGCAGTCTTGTTGGCGGCAAGCCAGCCTATGAATGCTCTTTCGGGGTGCGTGCCAGAAGTGACAGCGGTAAGGATGGCGAGCCGCAACGATATTACTGGAGGACGTCGCCATTTGCAGCAGGGCGAGATACTGGGCTTTGATTGGGACACTCTGTCGACCAACCCAGGCGCTGTTCTGGAAGTTGGATACATCAATGAGTACCTTCGAATCGTGAACAGCATAACAAACGGAGATGGCATCTCCGCTGACGGAGCGCAGGGTACAGCCCCGAGTGCTACTCCTAGCGAATCGCCGAGCTTTGCACCCAGCGCTGTTCCAAGCGCAGCACCCAGCATCGCCCCTTCTTTGCTCCCCAGTACGATTCCTTCCATGCTGCCATCAGTGGCCCCGTCGATCATTCCAAGTGTCGTGCCAAGTACCCTCCCGAGTGAGTCTCCATCGGATAGCGTTCAACCAAGCACAGGGCCAAGTATTGTCCCATCAACTAGCGTCTTGCCCAGTGTTGAGCCGAGCAAACGTCCTTCTACCAATCCCTCACTGCTACCATCATCGGCTCCATCTGCCAGTCCCTTCAATATCCCAAGCAGTATCCCATCGTGGAGCTTATTGCCGAGCGCTAGCCCTAGCCAGAGCCCATCCGCAAGTCCACTGCCGTCAATCCTTCCAAGCTATAAACCCAGTTACACCCCAAGTAGCGTTCCCAGCAAAACCCCCACTTCTCTGCCAAACTCATCTCCTACTGCACGCCCAAGTGACACACCAAGTGGGCTTCCTACAGCAAGTGCAAGGCCCAGTGGTCTTCCAAGTAACAACCCTACTACAAGCCAGGCACCCAGTATGGATCCAACCAACAACCCAAGCAGCTCTCCCAGCTCTATTCCTAGCAACTCTCCCACCACCAGCCCTAGGCCAAGTGTTCTACCCAGCTCCAGTCCAAGTACTAGCCAGCTGCCAAGCAGTATTACAAGTTCCAGTCCCAGCAGGTCACCCAGTACTATCCAAAGTGGATCCCCCACAGCAAGTCTCAGCCCCAGCAGTCTGCCAAGCTCTATTCCCAGCACTAGCCAGTTACCAAGCCATATCCCGAGTTCCAGCCCCAGCAGGTCTCCCAGCACTCTCCCTAGTGCAAATCCTTCAGCAAGTCCCAGGCCCAGTGGTCTACAAAGCCTTAGTCCCAGCACAAGCGGGGAGCCAAGCAGCATTCCAAGCTCCAGCCCAAGCACTTCTCCCAGTTCGATCCCTAGTGACTCTCCCACATTGAGTACTAGGCCTAGTGTTCTACCCAGCTCTGGTCCTTCGTTGAGTGCTGGGCCCAGTTCTAGCCCAAGTGGCATACCCAGCAGATCTCCAAGTGCTGCTCCCAGTGGCAACCCCTCATTGAGTCCATCCACACAACCATCAAACATCCCCCCCACAAGTGCTGCGCCAAGCACCATTCCCAGTGCAGCTCCATCAAATTCATGTGTGACAACTTTCACAGTTGGAGCAAGTACAGCAGGCGTTGGACTTCCAGTTGAGCTCATGGTGGGGGTTTTGTTCAGTGACAATTCTGACTCATTCCAAACACCGCCCACTGTTTGGGGGGTGTATCAGCAACAACCATTCATGTTTCAACACCCATGCAACATATTTGTGGTTCAAATTGGGTTGTTCAATCAGAACACAGGATCTGAAGGACTATACGTTGAAGATATCAAAGTGGAGAGTGATGAGGAGGGTGTACAGATTGATCGAACTTGCTTCGATCCATTGTCTTGTCTTGCTCCCGAGCTGTCTCCTCCGCCACTTCCAGCCGATGGATGTGGAGGGGGGACTGATGGGGGCATCTTTCTTGGGGGAGGTCATGCTTTGATTGCTACGTTTGGTGAAGTTTTCACTGCCTTTTGTGCGGTGGGCGGCCCACCTCCTGTGTCAAGTATGACACCAAGCCAGGCTCCCAGCAGGTATGACACCAAGCCAGGCTCCCAGCAGTAACCCAAGTTCAATCCCTAGTGACTCTCCCACATTGAGTACCAGGCCAAGTGGTCTTCCAAGCTTCAGTCCAAGCACAAGTGGGGAGCCAAGCAGCATGCCAAGCTCCAGCCCAAGCAATGCTCCCAGTTCGATCCCTAGTGACTCTCCCACATTGAGTACTAGGCCTAGTGTTCTACCCAGTTCTGGTCCTTCGTTGAGTGCTGGGCCCAGTTCTAGCCCAAGTGGCATACCCAGTGGATCACCAAGTGGTACACCCAGTGCCATTCCAAGTATGACACCAAGCCAGGCTCCCAGCAGTAACCCCAGTTCAATCCCTAGTGACTCTCCCACATTGAGTACCAGGCCAAGTGGTCTTCCAAGCTTCAGTCCAAGCACAAGTGGGGAGCCAAGCAGCATGCCAAGCTCCAGCCCAAGCACTTCTCCCAGTTCGATCCCTAGTGACTCTCCCACATTGAGTACTAGGCCTAGTGTTCTACCCAGTTCTGGTCCTTCGTTGAGTGCTGGGCCCAGTTCTAGCCCAAGTGGCATACCCAGTGGATCACCAAGTGGTACACCCAGTGCCATTCCAAGTATGACACCAAGCCAGGCTCCCAGCAGTAACCCAAGTTCAATCCCTAGTGACTCTCCCACATTGAGTACCAGGCCAAGTGGTCTTCCAAGCTTCAGTCCAAGCACAAGTGGGGAGCCAAGCAGCATGCCAAGCTCCAGCCCAAGCACTTCTCCCAGTTCGATCCCTAGTGACTCTCCCACATTGAGTACCAGGCCAAGTGGTCTTCCAAGCTTCAGTCCAAGCACAAGTGGGGAGCCAAGCAGCATGCCAAGCTCCAGCCCAAGCACTGCTCCCAGTTCGATCCCTAGTGACTCTCCCACATTGAGTACTGGGCCTAGTGTTCTACCCAGTTCTGGTCCTTCGTTGAGTGCTGGGCCCAGTTCTAGCCCAAGTGGCATACCCAGCGTCCCAAGTGTACACCAGTGCATTCCAAGTATGACACCACCAGGCTCCAGCAGTAACCCAAGTTCAATCCCTAGTGACTCTCCCACATTGAGTACCAGGCCAAGTGGTCTTCCAAGCTTCAGTCCAAGCACAAGTGGGGAGCCAAGCAGCATGCCAAGCTCCAGCCCAAGCACTTCTCCCAGTTCGATCCCTAGTGACTCTCCCACATTGAGTACTAGGCCTAGTGTTCTACCCAGTTCTGGTCCTTCGTTGAGTGCTGGGCCCAGTTCTAGCCCAAGTGGCATACCCAGCGGGTCACCGAGTGGTACACCCAGTGCCATTCCAAGTATGACACCAAGCCAGGCTCCCAGCAGTAACCCAAGTTCAATCCCTAGTGACTCTCCCACATTGAGTACCAGGCCAAGTGGTCTTCCAAGCTTCAGTCCAAGCACAAGTGGGGAGCCAAGCAGCATGCCAAGCTCCAGCCCAAGCACTGCTCCCAGTTCGATCCCTAGTGACTCTCCCACATTGAGTACTAGGCCGAGTGTTCTACCCAGTTCTGGTCCTTCGTTGAGTGCAGGGCCCAGCTCTGACCCAAGTGGCATACCCAGCGGGTCACCAAGTGGTACACCCAGTGCCATTCCAAGTATGACACCAAGCCAGGCTCCCAGCAGTAACCCAGTTCAATCCCTAGTGACTCTCCCACATTAGTACCAGGCCAAGTGGTCTTCCAAGCTTCAGTCCAAGCACAAGTGGGGAGCCAAGCAGCATGCCAAGCTCCAGCCCAAGCACTTCTCCCATTCGATCCCTAGTGACTCTCCCACATTTAGTACCAGGCCAGTGTCTCCCAGTCTGGTCCTTCGTGAGTGCGGGCCCAGTCTGCCCAAGTGGCATACCCAGCAGATCCCTCATTGAGTCCATCCACACAACCATCAAACATCCCACCCACAAGTGCTGCGCCAAGCACCATTCCCAGTGCAGCTCCATCAAATTCATGTGTGACAACTTTCACAGTTGGAGCAAGTACAGCAGGCGTTGGACTTCCAGTTGAGCTCATGGTGGGGGTTTTGTTCAGTGACAATTCTGACTCATTCCAAACACCGCCCACCGTTTGGGGGGTGTATCAGCAACAACCATTCGTGTTTCAACACCCATGCAACATATTTGTGGTTCAAATTGGGTTGTTCAATCAGAACACAGGATCTGAAGGACTATACGTTGAAGATATCAAAGTGGAGAGTGATGAGGAGGGTGTACAGATTGATCGAACTTGCTTCGATCCATTGTCTTGTCTTGATCCCGAGATGTCTCCTCCGCCACTTCCAGCCGATGGATGTGGAGGGGGGACTGATGGGGGCATCTTTCTTGGGGGAGGTCATGCTTTGATTGCTACGTTTGGTGAAGTTTTCACTGCCTTTTGTGCAGGGGGCGGCCCACCTCCTGTTTCTACAGATGCGCCAACTATGAAACCCTCAATCAGTCCCTCCACCGTACCCAGTTTAGCTCCTTCAGTTCGCGCATCTTCAAACCCCTCTTCAAGCACTTCCGAAACCCCCTCTTCAAACCCATCGGCTGC
Organism: Seminavis robusta; assembly: GCA_903772945.1. Lineage (NCBI taxonomy): Eukaryota > Bacillariophyta > Bacillariophyceae > Naviculales > Naviculaceae > Seminavis > Seminavis robusta. The sequence goes on along the minus strand of CAICTM010000909.1, from coordinate 8,565 downwards.
GTCAGATGCTCCTTCAGTTCGCCCATCTTCAAACCCTTCTGCTGCGTCAGATGCTCCTTCTGTTCGCCCATCTTCAAACCCCTCCGAAAAGCCCTCTTCAAATCCATCTGCTGCGTCAGATGCCCCATCTTCAAATCCGAGTGCTGTCCCAACACCAGGAAGCATGGAACCCAGCGCTGCGCCCAGTAGCGGTGCATCATGTCAAACCATTGTGACAGTCGGAGCAATAGCGCCTGTAGACCCGCTCTCAAACGGCCTGACAGTCACGGTACACTTCTCCGATGCAACCGATTCTGCAAAAACACTCAACCTGGTTTCTGGGTTCCTCAAAGATACGCTCACCTTTGATCATCCTTGCAATACACCAAGTGTGACAGTTGTCAAATTTTTTAACGACAACTCAGGCGGCGGTCAAGTTGTCGAAATTGAAAATGTCAAAGTGGAGGATCAAGCTGGAGTAGTGGAGGTGGACCAGACATGCTTCGACAGTTCATTGTTTTGTGGAGATGGTGCACCTCTTCCAGTGCTCGATATAAGTTGTCCCGGGGAACTTGGGGCCGTCGTTGTTCAGCCAGGGGAAACTCTCCAATATTTGACTGCATCTGATGCCTTCGGCTGCAGTCGTCGAAGGGCTAGACGCCTTCAATCTATGTTTCCCGCCGGCAGTTCACATGCCGAACAGGCTGGCGGTCCCTTGAGACGTGGGCGATCAAACCGAGAGGCTCCTCGTGAGTTTCTAAAAAGCTCGCGGGATCTCCAAAAGCAGCTGCGGAGAAAGACGTTTGTTTAGATTTTGCCTGAAACAAAGCCGATGCGTCGAAGATGAAAACTTACGGGGCTGATATCGAGAGATGGCTGGTTTGCCCGGCCAAACGATGCTGAGTTGCATCTGGCGGGCAGAATTTTGCGGTGGATCCATGGCGAGCAAGCATGCACTGACTTGTATTTGATAGACCATTCATAAACTCTCTTTCATGTACATAAAAACAATGTGTAGAAATTCAGGCTGCTTATTTGAACGTTGCTGTGTATCTAGCTTGCTACCGGTAACTTATTAGACTCCACGTCCTACATGTATGATAGTGCCCAAGTCTCCAAGGAACTGGTTAGTGTAGCTCTACTGGCTACCGGTACAAATAACGAAGATGTAGGGTTGCACAGGAACAAGCCTTCTTACACCAGCTGAACGCAGTTCTTTTGGAGTGACACAGAGGTATTTTCAAAGCAGATGCATGCTTTGCACTTCTTTCCAGGAGGGCCTCCGGTGACCCCCTGATGACGTCACGCCAAAACCCCTAAGTCTCCATTTTTGGCGAGTCGCTCAAAGTCGCAACAGTGGTTTTGACACAGTCGCGCGACTCCACGCGAGTGCCACAACGACTCTTTGCGACTCCAAGCGATTCTACGCGACTTCTCGCGACTCCTCGCGACTGCTTTTTTTCTAGATAGTTCTAGTAAGAATAGTCAGAGCGTCTCTACGCGACTGCACGCGACTGCACGCGATTCCACGCGATTTCTTGCGATTGTTAGTGCGACTGTGCGCGCCTGCACGCGACTGAGCAGTCGCACGCAGTCGCGCGACTTCCAAGGGAAGCAAATCAGTCGTGTTATTTGGGTTGGGATCGCCAAAAGCCAACATCCCGGAGACCCTCCAGCGACACGGTGTGTGAAAAGCAGGCAGTCTGGGCATCTGCTTCTAAGGAGAACTATCCTTTAACTCTGGTAAGAAAGATTATTTATTACTTCTCTTGAAGTCGGAATGGCTCTTCAGAGGCATCGGTATCTCAGTTGTCCATTATTGAGTACAACTTGTACGGTACAGAACAAAAACGAAGGTTTACAGGTCACAAAGTCGGAGTTCCAAAGCGAATTTTCCATGATTCCTGATTCATCAACCGAGGAAGTTGCAACGGCAGGCGTCAGCGCAGGTAATAACCAAGTGCAATTTTTGCCTGTAATGATCAAGCTGTTGTGACCACGCATCGCAAAAGACTCGACTCGCAAAGCGTCTCACAACACAGCCACAAATAAACATCAAACATCCAAGCTTATTGTTTTTAAAGATTCTCATTCATACCAGTTGCTAGGATCATGTCTCTTGCCGAACGACTTGGAGATGCGGCTCGCCTGAACAATCGCGGTGCGGCGCTGTATGCCAAGGGCGAGTGGAAAGAGTCTCTCCTCTTGTTTCGGCAGTCCCTGGAAGGCATGATTGCTCAACTCCGTGAAGTCGCACCAGGAAATGCCGTTGCGGATGACTACTCTGCTTTGTATCTCTTGAAGAAGAACTTTGATGTGTTGCCTTGTACCGGTACTGCTGAATCACCCAATAAGGACGCAGAATCGCCCATGGTGTTTCTCAATCCCATTGTCTTTTCCAGTGTTCCGACGCAAGATCAAGAGACGAGTCTCACGGTGATTTGCGGCATGATTGTCTTCAACATGTCCATTGCCAGCCACGCCAAGGCCATGCAAGGAGACACGGCCTGTTTGGCCCAGGCGCTTCAACTCTACGAATCCAGTGTCAATTTCATCTACAGGACCCCGCATGCCGAGACCGTCTTTGCCAGTGTCCTTTCGGCAGCCTTGAACAACAAGATTCAAATCTACCACTCCTCTTGTCGTTTTGATGAGTTGGACCGCGATTCCCAGAGGCTCTCCAAGGCTGTCTACGTCGCGTACGCCCACGAGGTGCGAGACCCCAACAGCTTGCTCAGCCAACAAGACTTTGAAGGCATCCTCCTGAACCTACTCCTCTTGAAAAGACCCACCAAGGCACAGGCTGCCTAGCCCAGCTAGATCCTCGATGTTGTTAACACGGATCTGCGTTCTCATGCTGCGTGGCTAGCACTGCAGCGTTTCGTCTCCTGGCTGCTTGGCTCCTGGTGCTTATATATATCTTCTCTTTGGCGTCTGATGATCGTTCAACCAAACTTAGTTCTTAAATTAATATCTACATTCTTGTTCTCACGACCCCCCAACCGGTAGCTACTAGTGCCTACTAGCTAGTAGGATGGGTCTCTAGCTAGATACTTGCTAGCTGCACCGCTAGCTAGCCAGTGCCAGCAGGTTGGGTCAATTAAAAATTGGTTCGCCCACAAGCTGGACTTCAGGCTTTTCTTCTTCCTCTTCATCCTCAGCTTCGGCGCTGAGCATGCACATGCTTCTTGCTTCTTCCTTCTTCCGGTTGCGGGTTGCAGATCATTAATAACTCGTTTTCCCGCCAACAAAAGCCTTTCTTCAACGGAGGTCAAGAGCTGGGCAAGATTGTTCAATACCCCTGCAGGCTCCTCTGTTGTTCCCCAACCATTCGTTGGATTTAAAACACAATTTCCGAATGGGGTTCTTTGTCGAATGAAAAGTTCCAAGGAGAACTAAAAGTCTTTTAATGCTCTCAACCCTCATTAAATCTGAAGGGTGCTGTTTCCAATTAAAAGGTCCAGCCGCACCACCTCAGATATCCCGCCTGTGTGGTATTATTTGCGCATTTGCGGTTGCAAGATCCGAGCTACGATTCGATTTCTCGTAGTTAATCCGTGTAAAACACATCCAGTCCACTCGCCATCTCGCGGCTTGTGTCGCTTTCGATATACAAAGTTCCAGTCTAGTAACCTTGGAATTGGATTCCGGGATACCGCACTTTTGCACCGATGAGACGAAATCATGAATCCACCCCATTCTTACAGTGATAGCTCCTCGATTCGGAGGAGTATTCTAGCGATCACTCACTAGATCGAGCCAAAGCAACTGGCATGTAGGAATTCACTGCAGGAACATGTACCGGTAGGCATGTAGGCATACCTGTGGCGTTGTGGCACCGGTGGCATTGGAACAGTAACTGTTAATGACGAGGAGCCTTCCTGCTGCCTGGCATGCCCGGAAATTGCACACTTGTAATTGCAGCCGAAACTCTGGCGGGACTCTAGGAGAGGCAAATTATCCGGCATTCCATCAACTGGTCAATGAGCCAGCCATGGTAGACTTGGTTTATCAGGTTGTTCAGCAGCCTTCTCTAAGAGAAACGTGCCACTGGTGGGTTGAGCAAGAAAGATCCAAGGATCCGAAAGAAATATCCGTCATCCCGGCCAGGACTACTAGCTAGCCAGCCTTGCCAGCTTATATTTATCGATGTGCGATTTCAAGAGGAACGCTGGGTCGGGGGGAATGCTGCGCCACTATGATAGCACTAGATGTTTCTAGCTGCTACGGTAGCTAGCTATTGGAGAGTATCGGCTACTTCGTAGCCAGCTAGCCGCTGCACCCAGACAGATAAATTCGAGATGAGTCGAGTCGATTTGTAGGTACTAGGTTGTACCGTATAATCAACCAATCGACCGTCCAAGATGAGCTTGTGGTTTTTCAAATTTAATTTATGCCACTACCTTGATGACACACTTGCCCTTGGACCGTCCAGACCAAAGCTTGTCCACCGCCGTTTTGAAGTCTTCTATGGAAGCAGCCTCGGTATCAATGACGGGCACAATATCTCCGTTCTCAAGATAGGTTGCCATTTCGGTAAGGTCCTTGCCATTTGGGTTTAGAAGGACATACTCCCAAGTCCCTTCGTTCATCGCGGCAGCCTTTTCGGCGGCTCGGTTCTTGCCAAGAAACAGAAAGATTCTCATGAACCAGGGAACGTTGCCAATCCACTGCTCGACCGCTTGGATCGATGGAGTCCCCGCAACACTCATGATTTTACCGCCCTTTTTGAGGAGAGATCCCATCTTGCCTGCTTCATCGGTGGTGTCAAACACCATATCAAAATCTTCCCCGGCGAGATCCTCCTCGAACTTTTGAGAACGATAGTCAATCACCCGATCCGCTCCTGCTGTTTCACAGATTTCCGTTCCTACACCAGGACTGGCCGTGGTACACACATGAGACGCGTTCAACATTTTCTTGGCAATCTGAATGGCCAGAGATCCGACGCCACCGGCTCCACCTGTAATAAACACCTTGCTTCCTTCCGTCACTCCGCCACGACGAAGCGCTTGCAAGGCAGTAACGCCCGCCAATGGGATGGATGCTGCTTCCGAGAAGGAGAGTTTGGCTGGTTTCTTGGCAATCTCATGCGTACAGCTCACAGCATACTCGGCCACGGCTCCGTATTTCATGGGCTTGTTCAATCGAACGTAGACTGGGTCTCCCACATTGTAGGATTTGCCGGCTTCTTCTCCCACTTGTTCAATGACTCCAGCCACGTCGTACCCCAAGACGGACGTGTCAAATGCTTCCGGAAGGATCATGGCCATGGCACCCTCGACGCGGTACTTGTCAATTGGGTTGAGAGCCGCCGCGTGGACTTTGATGAGGACCTCGTCGGGCGTTTCGAGAGAGGGCTTGGGGATTGTCTCCACCGACAACGCCGACGCATCTTTGCCGAATTTCGCAAAACAGACGGCCTTCATGGTGGCTCCTTCCGGATGAGCCGGAATGCTTGGCTTGCCCATGCTAGTATACAGCAAGACAAGTACGCTGTAGTGAATTGATCGATGGATGTATCCTTTATTGGAGGGACGTCAGAGAGAGAGAGAGAGATTGCGATGCCGCGATGGTGATCTTTTATCGATAGATCTTATTTTATATGGCTGTACTGGTCCCTTCAGCGTTCCACATGCTCTGGATTGCAAACGCGGCGGCTTAATCATCCGTCGCCATAATGAAATCCGCAATGAACTTGGTTCTATTGCATGTGAATGCTTTGGTTCCTGTAGCGTCCAGTCAGAACCACCCCTTCCCTCTGTTCCCGCCCCTACTATCCCTGCCGGTCACCCAATTTCTACCTTACCTCCCCTTCCTCCTCCCCCTCTCAATCCCCCTCCAGCCCCCGAGCTCTTACGTGGTGATCTTTCTATTCGCGGCTTGTTTGAACGAGGTACTACAGCTATTATTGACGTACGTGTTACTGATTTGGACTGTGCCTCTTACCGCAACAAAGATCCCGTCAAAGTTTTAACCCAACAAGAACGCGACAAAAATTTCCAAATATAAAGAACGCGTGCGAGTCCAATCGCGCTTCCTTCCACCCTTTGTTGTTTCAGTGGATGGCATGCTTGCCCCTCAAGCCAAGACTCTCTTACAACGCCTTGCTTCTGCTACTACCTCCAAAACTCAATTTTCCTACTCTCAAATGATGTTCTTCATGCAGACCCGTATCTCAATTGCCCTTGTGAAAGCTACCCATTTATGTCTCCGTGGATCCGCAAAGCCAAACCCTTTGCCCCCCGTAATGGTCCTCAATTTCTTGCCCCTGATCCCCAGAACCTAGTCCTGAATTTCGACTGTTCTTTGCTTAAGCCTGGCCCCCTGGCTTCGTAATAATTTCCTACTCTAAACCCCTTATTATTTAAAATAAAATTGCTCGGGACAGGAACGAAGCCAACTTTTTGGGAAATACATGTATATTGTACTACCGGTACGGTAGGGTTAGCGTAAAGTTTTCTCTGAACTCAGTATGGTACTGGTACTAGTCCAATACCGGTGCGACGTACGGTACTGTACCTGTACCGGTACGGTACGCGGGAACGCATTTAAATGACACGGAGATCTTGTGGAAGCAGCAAAGGGGCAGATTGGCAGCCACAGATACACGGGGAAATAATCTTTTACATGCTGTTTGTTTCTAGGGGATGAGCAAACTTGCCATACCCTGCATTGTATTTGATAGTGTTTTTTGTAAAATTGTCTGTGAAAAAGCGAATATTGCTTTTTGGATGCAATTTTTCTATTGGATTGGATTGGATTGGATTGAATTGAATTCTATCGCCATGACTCTAAGCAGAGCAATGTGGAAGCACACTTGCTCCTGCTGGACTGGTACGTCACCGTAGATAGAGTTAGGGTTTCAAGGTGGATGATCAGTCGGTAGGAGCCAATCCAAGCCACACATTGCATGTAGCCACCAATCGAAGAGGACAATGGCGTCCTTTTCTTTCTGTTTACGGCGCTACCGCGATGACTAGTCACAGCTACTAGCTATGGCTACTACTGTTACCACTGCTACTGCTATCGGCCATTGGTCCTGTAGCAGGAGCCTTGTTCTTTGGATTGATTGATCGATCGATCGATCGATCATTTTCGTGTTTCGTGTGCTTTTCACGATGACCGATCGATGGTCGTGTGCTTTTTCCACACGATGGTCGTGTGCTTTTTCCACACGATGGTCGTGTCTTTTTCACCGATGCCTGATGCGTTCACCACCTGGTGCTTCGCTAGCCACAACGAAGCGAGTCACCGACTGGTGCTCCCACCCAATCTCGGCTTCTAGCCATTGCCATGATGCGTTCACCACCTGGTGATCGCTAGCCCCAACGGCGAGTCACCGACTGGTGCTCCCACCCAACTCTCCCGCTGTTGTCGCATGCGTCCGACTCAGGGCCATGGTCGATCTGATCTTCGCGAATTTTCTTTTCGCGATTTTCACAACAACACCAGATCGGCCCTTAATTCTTCGACTGATCGGCCCCTAAGTCCTCCCCGGACTGCCGCCTAAGTCTTGCTCTCTTGGCAAGATTGGTGTCCCTTATGTCTTCGCACTGGTGACTGGGTCGTCATCCCCGCTTTAAAAATCCAGATCCGACTGACGTCGGCGACTGACGCAGTGCGTCAGTCGTGACCGGATTTGGTGACGTGTTTTCATCCGTGCTTTCGAAAAATTTTAAGTCGATGCATGAAAAGTCCGTGCGCGAAGACGATGCTTGAAAAGGAGTTGGGGGCCTCTAAGTCTTTGACTTTGTCCTCTAAGTCTTTGTCCCCGCCCCCTAAGTCTTCCACCCACCGATGACTTGTTGCGCGACGAGACAGGTGGTGGCTTTGGTAATCGTCCCACTGTTCCACACACACATACAAGCCACACCATCCTTGCATTGATATCCTGACAGGCTGGTACCTGACCAGGCACCTGTGTCAGAGATTGAGGTTGACTCATTGCAATGGATCCCAGTTCAAAAGCTACCTGGCTGGTACCCTTTTGGATGCTTGGATTGGTTCAAGCCCTGTGCAATCCTACAGCAACAGTACCAGCCTGGCTACTGTGGTGGTGGCCCTGGTTCCTCCCATTCCAGGCTTGCAGTGCAACACTATGAGTTCATAATCCCAATCCTGAAAGCTTCCAACCAAGCCTTCCCTGATTTGGACCACTGCATCCTCCTCTTGTTGCCTTCCAGTTGCCTGCCTCCCAGTTTGTTGCTTCCTCCAGTTGCTGCCCTGTTGTTGTGAGTCCTTGCTTTGTCAGCTCCAGCCCCAGTTCTGTTTGCCTGGTGCCTTTGCTGCTGGTTCCTCCCTTTATCCAGTTTCCTGACTGTTGTTGCCGCTCCCAAAGCATTGTTGCCGCAGTTCATTGATCATTGAATTGTCCCACCAACAACACTTCAACATCCTTCCAGCAACCATCCCAGCCATGTCTGCTGCGACCTTCTAGTGCGTGGCAAGGCCCACGAGATCAAGTCCTCTCCAAGGCTATCTTGGAGTTGACTGATGAAGCCACCCGCCAGTTTGTTACCACCAAACCCAGGACCTGTTTGATCCCATGGATTCAGCGGTCAAAGCCTGGATGCGGCACGGCTT
>CAICTM010000908.1:0-42978 GCA_903772945.1 Seminavis robusta | reverse complement strand
CCGTGTGTCAGTTGGGGTCTTGTATGGCCTTGGAAGACTTATTCGCTGAGGTGCACCGTACCTCTCGTGTCTCAAAAGGTACGGCCTCACAATTTGATATCCGTGTCAAGTCGAGTCATTGGAAAGATACAGTCCATTACAGTAGAGACACTGCATCACTATGTTGCTTACTGCTAGTCATGCATTCAAACAGTGGCTAGATGTTAACAGTCGCTACCCTTACAATGAGTTGAGGAAAACCAGGCAGACTTATAAGCTCAAGTATGTTTTGCTGGAGGATCAAACAGACAGGGAAGATCCCAAAACCCAGTACTATCTTGTGAAGACCAGATACCTGTCCAGTGGCATCCTGGAACAACTCATCATGGAAGGGAATGCGCTGCCCATGACTCCTGATCAGACTTGGCTCTTGGAGGAGATGTTTGTGTGGGGTGTCAGGCACAGCAATGAATGGTACAGTGAAGTGTTGTCTGAACTGGCATGGCAAGTGTAAACATGAACCTGTCACAAGGAAAGAGATGTGCAAGATGTAACAACCACTTATGAGAGGTGCTCTTCACCAGCAGGTATTGGTGTAGACCACATTGAAGTCAAGTCTTTGTACTTACAGAGTGGGAAAGTGGTTTGACACAGTGTGTTGGAGCCAGCACAAATATAACCTGAGTGGAATGACAATCAGTAGTGAGCAGTACATTATCAACAGAGCTGCATTCACTCTCCATCATGGTGGCTACTCTTACCCAATGTATTGAATATTTGTCAGCTCTGAAAAGAAAGGAAGCAGCAATTGTAAGACTTGTTGTTGTTTGTTATCCAATTAGTGGCCAAAGTAAGAATAGTAACAATAGTGGATAACTTACAAGATACAGTGTCAAACCAGTCAGCCACAGTAGTTGCTTGCTCATTGTGGATGGCATGAGTGCACTTCTCTCCCATAGGGCAGCTGACATGAAATTCCTCTCTCTGTTTGCATCTGTCACAATAGTCTCTCTTGCAGGTAGCAGCAACTCCTTCTACAGCAACAACATGATCCTTTTTAAGGAAACCACATCTCTTGCAGTACTTCCTACTCTTGAAGCCCGCCTTGTTGGTCTTGTGGAGCTGTTGCTGGGGGGACAGTCAGTGCAACTCGAAAGGCAGCATTGGTTGTTAGATTTTCAACAACTGCAGCAGCCACAGCACCAACTGTAACCTCTGCATTCAGGACAGTTGGATCACCAAATGGAGTACTTCCACTGTTGTTGTATTGGGCTGGGTTTGTGGTATGTATTCTTGGAGTGGGAAGTCCTTGTCTGTTGTCTCGCAAACTTTGATCTAATTCTTCGCGATCAGTGTCATCACTAGGTAGGACGCCCTGCAAACTCTTCTGTTGTTCAAGTCGATCGTAGTGTTGTTGAAGAAGGACTCGACTCTTGTATCGAAGCTGTGTCACGGCATGGTCGCCTTGTGTACTCCACAGCTTGAATCGCCTGGACACTTCCCCATTCCAGTCTCGCTCAAAAGCTTTGTAGCTTGCTGGGCCTGATTGTGCAGAGCGATTGTACCGACCGACCCACTCATCAAACAGTTCTGCCTCAGCTTTGTCAATCTCGCTTGCCGCTGTTGCACTATCTGGAGCTCTAAAAGGAATCCACTCGCATTTGTTGCTGAGACGTTTGAATGCTTCCAGTGTTGATTCATTACCACTCTCAGAAGGCAACAGTCGAGTTAGCTCTTGTTCAATGAGATGCCGATTGGCTTTGTCATGTTGACGCGCTGTTTCGGCAGCATTCCTTGCAGCGATTTCCTGTTGGGATCGGCGATTACGTTCTTCGCTGGCTAGTAACTCTTCTTCAGTACCGAAAACCTCAATGTCCATGTCATCCCCTAAGCGGTCTCCAAGCACTCGCTCAATCTCTTGCTGGGACTCTGGAACGGCCTCTTCGTCATTGGCGATTGCTTCTTCTTCACCATTATCGTCAGAGCCATATCCATCGGTAGCGCCGTCCGTAGGATTGGACACTTCCTCCACCTCCGGTTCTGCAATCGCTTGATAGGAGAATCCATAAATTCCTCCACATCATTCACCGGTTTCTTTGTGCCGCTAGGTCATATGGAGCATCCCGAAATCCAATCTTTTCAGCATAGGCATTCAATAGCAGCAGCTTCTCTGTATTTAAAATCTTATAGTCAGTTGCCCCTTGCCGGATAACTGACTTCCTTAATCGGAGTTAGGTGTCAAAATTTGAATTCGCCTAAGTATCGCCAACTATAGTAGGGTCCGTCACAGTAATATTTTACTATATACACATCTGTACTATTTATCAATAACCTCCACTCGCCAAGACCAGTTTTCTATAGTACATACAATACTGTTAGACTAGATGCGGTAAGTAGACGCGATTGAGCACAAGTCGGGGAGTGGGCTGGAATACAGGTTTAGAAGTCTAGTTGGGGTAAATATAGGGTTAAAGATACCTTTTACTCTGATTGTTTGCAGAAAATATTTAATTTACCGCATCTACCTTAACTCCAAAGTTGTCTTCCTGTGCTGGACTCGAGGTCACCCGAGTTAATCTTTTTCAAAGGGGCGCATGTTGCTTTACTCACCCACCCAAGCAGGAACCTTATCGCCAATGGACAGCCACTGGACATTAAAGCTATTTCGTACCAGTTCATATCAGTTTTTTCAGGGCTGTGTTGGTAGATGGGCAAGTAAATGTGCAAGTGATGCAGAGGTGATTACGGTACCAGGTATGGCAGCATGGACCGCTCATGTAGTAACAGCTGCTAAGAAGTAACTTTGGAGCCCATACTATGGATGCACGAGACGATCGAATTGCGCTGAATTTCTCGTGGCACGATCGGTTGGTTGATTTCCAAGAGTAATACATGGTACAGGACAACAACAGCCATGAGTGAAGACTACTCCAGAGATGTTCTCCTCAAACGAGCGGAGTTGAAAGCTCGGCAAAGCCAACATGATCAACAGATGATGGCTGCTGCTAAGAATCAGGAAGACACGGACTTGGATGAGGCCACCGATGTTCTTCTCAAACGAGCCGAGTTGGAAGCTTGGCAAAGCCAGCATGATCAGAAGATGGCTGCTGCGAATCAGAAGAAAACTGAACTGAACGCGGACATGGAGGCCACAGATATCCTCCTCAAACGAGCGGAGGCCAAGAAGAAACTATCCAAGTCTTACGCTCCCACCCGTATTGCTTTTTTGCCAAGAGAAAAGCCAAACATAACACAAACACAGCAAGCTACTATGCATACAAGATCTGGAATCTATAAGGAAGATAGAGAGACAGAACAACCTAGTAGTTTGGCGACGACGGAGCGCCAACTAGAGGAAGGAAACTACAACCAAGAATTCGAAGATGTCCACGCCCTTCTTCAAATGGCAACGGAAATCAACGAGGCAGCCAAATTGGAAGCTTTTTCAAACAACAACCAAGGATCTGTCCACGACCTTTTCCAAATGGCAACCGAAATCAACGAGGCTGCCAAGATGGAAAAGCTGTCAAACCATTCCAACCTGGAAAGAAGAAGAGTACAACTCACCACAAGAGGAAGCATGCTAGAGGCTGTCAACCCAACCGCTTTTGGACAAACCAGACACCATCGGTCATCCCTACCAGGAGCATACCTGGGTGTCCCAGGTGAAGCCCTACAACGAACCAGCACGCTCCAGTACTCTCTTGTTCGTGCACCTGTTGGGAATGTCGAACCACTGCGGATGATGAATCCACACTCCACGGAACCAGCTGATGAGGTGCATGACCGCAACAGAAATCATGTCACAGACTTGAGTGATGGCCAGTTAGCAGTGGCAGATTTGGTGGTGGAAGATCCAGAGGATCAAACAAGGCCATCAGCCCTTCCTGTCAATCTTCGCAAGGTCAGGGAAAGGGAACAGACAAAGAAGAGACACAGGCAGTTGTTTGTTGTGTTTTCGCTCTTGGCATTTATCGTTGCTGTTGTCGTTGTTGGTGGAGTCGTTGGAACACATCGGCAAAAGGACACAGAAAGCAGCATTCAGATGTCCACACCGGCACCATTTGGCTCTATGGTGCCCTCAGAAGTTCCATCCTCTGCCCCCACTACATCACTGGATGCACTCATGACAAACCTTCCAAGCTCAACTCTCGCAAGGATTGGCAATAGTTCGAACCCTCAATGGCATGCTTGGCAATGGCTATCAAATCACAAGAATCTGACCAATCTCCCAGGATGGAGGATGATTCAACTCTTTGCTTTGGCCACATTCTACTATGCCTTTGAGGGGCCCAAGTGGCCTGAGGATATAAAAAACAACTGGATGCAAGATGAGGGCAGGCTTGAGGATGAGTGTCTATGGTTCTCTTCTAGGTTTGGAGCAGTTGTTGATGGCCGCTATGACCCCTATGATGAATTTTATTATGGTGTCGTCGAGCCATGCAAGGATGGGAAATACCATCTTCTGGTTCTCAGTCACCTACTACTTGGTAATCTCACTCCAACTGTTCCCCCTGAGATTGCACTGCTCACTGATCTCTCCATTTTGGGTTTGCCTTCAAATGACATCAGTGCCTCGAAGGACACCCTGTTGCCATCAGAGCTCTTCAGGATGGAAAACTTGACAAGAATCAGTATTCATCTCAACGCTCTTTGGGGAGAATTGCCCAGTGAGATTGGTCTAATGACAAGTTTGACATACCTTCATGTTGGGGGGAACAAATTCAATGGCAGCCTACCGACCGAACTTGGGCTGTTGACCCGAATGGAGAAAATGTTCACAAAAGTGAATTCCTTCACAGGATCGTTCCCCACTGAGCTTTTGATGTTGACCAACATGGACACTATGCAGTTTTTTGAAAATGCCTTCTCTGGCTCTCTTCCAACTGAGCTGGGCCTGTTGACCAGCTTGACTGCCCTTGAAATTTCGGAAAATCCCTTCAACGGTACCCTTCCATCGGAGCTAGGAAGACTGACCAATTTGGATCGACTGACTCTTTGGTATAATCGATTCACAGGTCCTTTGCCAAGTGAGCTTGGGATGTGTTAACCAAAATGACTTATTTTGGCTGCTACCGGAATGCCTTCAATGGCAGTTTGCCATTGGAGTTGGGAATGTTGACCGACTGGGGAGAAATGTTCTTTTATGGGAATGCCTTCACGGGATCCATACCAACTGAGCTTGGAATGTTAACCAGCATGAAAGGAATTTACCTGTTTCAGAACGCATTGACAGGCACTCTTCCAAGTGAGCTTGGTCTCCTGTCCAACATGACCGATCTTCAAGTTTCTGGAAACTCCCTCAGTGGGAGTGTCTCCACAGTGCTTGGGCTGTTGACTCATGTGAAGAAGTTGTACCTTTTTGACAATGCCTTTACGGGTTCTTTGCCAAGTGAGCTTGGTCTTGTGACAAGTTTGAGTCGGCTAGAGTTGGATGCAAACTCTCTCAGTGGTCCCATACCGTATCAACTTGGGATGCTCACAAGCTTGGCATCACTATACCTTTCGGAGAATTCCTTCACAGGCTCTTTGCCAAGCACACTAGGCAATCTGATCAGCATGGAAAGAATGTACATGGCTGGCAATGCCTTCACAGGCTCTTTGCCCAGTGAGTTTGGACTGCTAGCCAACATCAAAATCCTGGACCTCTCTGAGAACTCTCTCCATGGATCACTACCATCTACCGAATTGGGAAGACTAGTCAATATAACCAGTTTGAACTTGTGGGGCAATTCTCTGTCTGGTTCTCTGCCAACAGAAGCTGGATTGCTGACACAGCTGACAGTTTTGAGTCTGAGAAGCAATTCATTGGATGGACGGTTGCCCAGTGAAGTTGGATTGCTGACACAACTGTCTGGTCTGTGGCTCAACGACTGTCCCTTCTCTGGTGCTATTCCAAGTGAGCTTGGGTTGATGGAATCTTTGGAGATACTGAACCTCAGCAACAACTCTTTTGCAGGGTTGGTCATCTCTGAGTTGGGGCAGCTTGCAAATCTACGGCAACTGGATCTTTCATCAAGTCCACCCTCCCTGAGAGGACCAGTTCCTTTTGATTGCTTGCCCAGTGGTCTAGGCAGTCTGGATATCTCTGGCAGCCCTGGTTTGGTAGGCAGCATCCCAGAAGAGCTTTGCTTCCTTCAAAATTCTTCTTGTTTGCATGACGTGTTCTATGCTTCTGCTTTGCCTTGCTCCCTTGACTTTGATTGTTCCAACTTGCTTTGCGGATGTCTTTGTGCATGTTGAGTGGTTTCTTGGTCGCGATACATCTGTTTAGTCTACTTAATGCATGTTTTGAATAACCTATTGATATGCATATCCATATTTCCCTCATCATTGTTGGCGGTATCTGGCAGTGGCAGTCGTCACCATGCTACTGCCGGCTGATGAGTGAGCAGCGGTATATCTGCCAAGTTTAGCTTTTCAATCATGGTGGTGATAGATGTGGTGATCGAGTTGTTTTTGCTGTTCATGTCAATGCGGCAATCACATCATAGAGTGGGTAGCTAGTCTACTAGGTTGGTTTTTTTGGGTCTGTGTCCTTGACCAAGTCGGAACATGGAGGGACATCCATCGTTGAACTCACGATCGATAATTACCCTGCTCTGAACCCCCCTTCATCGTTGGAGGCGAGACGATCCGCAGGTCCCCACGCTTTGCCGTTGAGGTGCGCTGGTGAGTGGCTGGTGATTCCCGGTTGCGCTTTGAAGTTCGTGATTTACAGACGTCAGCACCCAATTTCCAAGCTTTGGATTGGGTGGGAGGAGCCATCAGCCATCAACCCCCGCAATGGCCCTCTTCACATCGAACGGAAGAAGGTTCGGCGATCGCCAGTGTTTCTGTCCTCATCGCCTTGTGCAGCTCCACCAGTCTGTTCGAAAAAGATATCTTTGCTCTTTTTTAAAGATTCGACTCCCAATGATCCATACCATTTGCTACAGTACTAGCTAATAGAGTGCTTGAGCTACCCCTTATTAACAGTGTTAAAAAACAATAGTCAAGATGAAGTTCTCCTCTCGATCGGTGCTACTACTGTTGGCACTGGTTGGATCCTCGACGGATGCCTTCAGATTCCTACCGGTACCATTATCATCAGGATCGGTGCGGCAAAGGGTTGAGAATGCAATCCGATTATCCATGTCTTCCAACGATTATCTATCAGCCTTATCATCATCATCAAACCCACCGCAACCACCGCAACTAACACCAGCACCACCACAAGAGGGTTACGCTTCAGAAGCTACTTATACACCACCAGCATTCCAGCTATCCCCCGACATGCCCTCGGGTGGTGAAGACTTGACCTACATGCCACGTGAATTCCCCTTGGCCAAAGCGGGACCTTTTGATTCCATGACGCCCAAAACCCATGTAGTACAAGGAGGACAGCAGGCAGAGTTCCAAGCACCTTCGGATCCACATGCAGCCACGGCCTTTCGATTTCCTCACGTGACATCGAACCAAGAATTGGAAGGCTTATTGCAGCAGCACAAGGCAGGCCCCTTTGATACGATTACCCCCAGCGATGCTGTCGTCCAAGGAGGTCAATTGCCAGAATTCCAAAATCCTGCCAACCAGGCGGCTCCCGCCGTTCGGAGTTATCTAGATGCTTTAGCGAAAACAGGACCCTTTGATACGATGACACCCAAAGGAGATACGGTCGTACAGGGTGGACAAATGTCAGAGTTTCAGGATCCTGCCCATCAAGCAGGTCATGCTGCTTCCACCAGTAGATACCAAAGTGTTGATCCACGTAGTGCTGGTCCCAAAGCAGGACCCTTTGATACCATGACACCCAAGGCATCCGTCATGCAAGGTGGTCAAACATCCGAATTCAGATCTCCCAACGAGGAAGCATCGCATGAAGTGGGGTTGGAATATCCACAATCCAAAGCCGGTCCGTTTGATACCATGACACCCAAGGCATCCGTCATGCAGGGAGGTCAAACTGCCGAATTCCAGTCTCCCCGAGAGGAAGTAGCCCATGAAGTGGGTCGATACCAGAACTCCATGTCCAAAACGGGTCCTTTTGATACAATGACACCCAACTCGTCTTCCGGCGCCATGCAGGGAGGACAAACGGCAGAATTCCACACTCCCGCCAATGAAATGGTTCATGAAGTGGGACGATATCACACCAATAATTTCAAGGCCGGTCCGTTTGATACCATGACACCCAAGGATCCCGTCGTACAAGGAGGACAAATTGCCGAATTCAAACCACCGTCTCTTCCCGAAGCCGCCACATCAGTACCATTTCCACACGTCTCGACTTCGGACGAATCAGCAGCCGTCGGGGCATTGGTATTTCCCTCGTCGGTGGACGTGGCGGAAACTGTCACGGCCGACTCGGAGTCCATTGTCTTTTCCCATGCTCCCATTTCCTATTTTGCCATTGAAAATCTAACCCCCAAGGGACCTCGTGCCGGTGCCGATGTGGGAGCTCCCCATGATTCCTCTAGACCATTTGCACAAGTCGACACGTCGTCACTCACGTCCACCAGCTTATCCTCCGGATCCTGGTGGTGTGCGGCAGGTGGCTGGCCGTCTCCCAATTTACGACCGACCACCGAGGTGTTTATGGTCTTTTCGGGTCGGGGATGTGTTACAGATTTGGATGGAACTGCTCGACATTACTTTGGACCTGGTGATACTGTCATTCTTCCCAAGGGTTGGTCCGGGAGATGGGATATTCATGAGGATATTCACAAGGTTTGGTTTGTACATGACCATCCCGATGTTGACCCTAGTTTTGCCGGTGTCGATATTGCACCCTTCAATTGTGTCCGAAACTATCAAGGAGGAAACATGGCCGAAGCCATGGCTAGCCCAAGTCTCACGTTTATGGGTAAGAATGCCGTTGCTACAGAATCTCCAGGCGGCCCTCCGATCCTGGGTACATCCAATGGTGCGCCTCTACCGATTGTGGGGGCGGACCCACTGGATCCATTTGTGCGTGCAGTGGTGGTTCCTTACAGCCAATTGAATGACTTGAATCGGTTGCAGCTAGATGTGACTCCTGCTGCCTTTGATGCATCTCCGAGCACAGCGTCTCAAACGGTCTACCGAGTTGGATCCACAACAGTTGGAAGTTCTCTGCTGAGCCCAGGGTCCTACATGGTTGCCGGACAAAGTCGAACCGAATGCTTTTACGTGCTGGAGGGAGTGTTCCTCTTGACCAATACGGATGGAAGTGCCCGGCGGTGTGTTGCAGGGGACACCATTGTCATCCCCAAGGGTTGGAACGGACGATGGGACGTGCTGGAGCAAGCAAGGACGCTCAAGGTGGTTGTGGTGTAGCGAGACGATCGATTTGATTCAGAACGAGACGAAAATGTGGGAGCAATTTACCATTGACAAGTTCACCTGTACGGTACTCGACCTACTGTATTCTTGCGAGGCAGGAATGAGTCGAGTCGAAAAACAGCGATGGCAAATAATTCCACAGAACGCAATCAGCCTTTTCAGTTAGAGCATGTTGTGATACTACTAGATCTTTTTATGATATTTGTAAGGTTGACCAGTCCATACAGCAGACATCGAATCCTCCAACGTCCCTAGTGATCATGCGTTTTGCGTGTTCCGCGTCATTCGAGTCCAAGAGAGGAAATCTTCATCATGCAGCTATCAACCCGTTCAATCTGACTCAAGAGTGGTAATAGCAATGTTGTTAGTTTGCGTGGCCAGTCAGAGAAAACAGATTCGACTTTGTACCGTACCCACCTTATTCAACACCTTCTTTCTGGAATCAGATCTGTACGAGGACTTTTCAATGAGAGAACACAGGTCTTCAGTTGCCTGTCCCAATTGTGCCAGGTGTTCTAGGAAGAGTCCCAACGTAGCGTCGTGTGCAAGGTTGTCATCCCGTTTCTCGTGCAACAGGACCGAGGAATACTTCAGCATTCGATTGCTAGCCACCAAAGACTTTCTTCCCCGTACAAAGTTGTCCGACTCCTCATCGGAGGTACTAAGAAAGGCAGACTTGGCGGCATCGATTGGAGTCGTGGCGAGTTGCTGGCGCTGCCCATGGAGAACAAAGCGTTTGAAATATCCAGAAAGTACTTGCAGCTCTTCTCGTTGCTCCTCCAGCTCCTCAGATAGTTCGGGGCAAGTGCCGTGAATAGTCTTGATGACGAAGTCCAAATCAAAACGAGGGTCTTTACCCTTAGCCCGCGAATGAGCGTCCGAAGCATCACTAACAATACTGCTGAGACAGTCTCGTGTAAGCGTGTTGCCACCAGCCGAGACGGGGGCTGTGCTTGATTTGCCGTCCTCAAGCTTCCGTTTCTTTGCTTGCCCCTCTGTTGCGTTAGCAACCTTGCCTGCGGTCGACGGTTGTTTGGAAGTTGTGTTCGTGCAAACGAAGTTGTCATGCGCATCATCCCCGCAGACGAAACAGAAGCGAGTCTCGCAATGCTCACATCTGACACTCGTGGCTGGATCCATCTCTGGATCCTTTCCAGTAGGCTGGATAAGCAACTTCTCGCCACATCGGAGGGCAATGTGTCCACAATTGACGTCAGGGCACCGGCGCATCTGGGTCTTATAGCGCTGGAGAATGGTTTCCTGGGCCAAGCCGTCGAACCCAGACAACAACGATGGTACAAACTTAGACACATGGATCCGAGCAACAAAAATGCAACATTTTGAGCTGGGACACTTCATTATTACGGGGGGCGGCAGACCTCCCCTTCCAAGAGCAGCTTGGGCAATGTCTCCAAGATACACAGTCCAGCAATCTCGGCAATAAAAGTGACTGCACTCAAGACTGAGGCGATCAGCTCTGGGAATGCCATCGCGCTTGCAACTTAAGCAGACCCCATGTTCTTCGATACCGGTAGGAGCGATGCGATGAGATCGTCGACCATCAAAGTACGCTCTCAAGATACCCGACCTCACAAGTGCGTTCGATTCATTGTCGCCACGAGACCGTTTTCTTGTAGCCGTCAATTCGACGGTGGGCATATTGGCACCTTCTTCGCTTTCCCAGAAAGCCTTGGCACAGGCTTGGACTGCCGACGGATTCACACACAAAATCCCCGAGGCTTTGTCATGACATAGCTCCAACCAGTTTTCCATCACTTCAGGGTCAGAAATGGGGTTGCAGTCCTCGTCCGGTTGGTACACGCCTGTTGCTTCCAGAAACGTGACAACGGCGCCGTCGTTGGAGGAAGTGCACGAGGAGTCACTTGAAGTCGAGATGTCGTCGTCGGAATCCTCTAGACCGGTGCGCTTTAGGTTCTTCGGATTTAACTTTCTTGCTTTCTCGAATGTGTATTTGAGCTCGTTGTTTTCGTAGGACACGTGTAAGCTCTGATCGTCGTCGTTGCCTTCATCGTCGTCGCACCGCTTGTTGTCTGCCTCGAAGGACTTACTGGCGAACTGGTATGCTTCCAACAGGCTCATCAGGTATGATTATCTTTTGGATAAGTTTGATACAAAGACTTGTGATGAGAAAAGCCAAGGACAGCAGCAATGGAATGACAGCAGATTTTGTTTTGCAAGCTTGGTTTCTGCGTTTCGTGGTGTTGCGAACTCCTTGGATTGAAACTCGGACAACTCCCTCTTCATCCATACCCACGGTACTACAATTTTCGTTCCAGATCTTCTTTCTTTAAAACAAGGATAACGCTTCGATCTTGGAAGAATTAAACGCGGCCGTGGGAGAGACATGTGGAATGGCGAAGTGGCAAGCGCTCCAACTCGGTCAAAGCAACGGGCGTGTTGTCAACCTTGCACCGAACCCTGCCCGTACAAGTCGGCCCGGATTCCACCGCCGCTGTCCCAGTCTTTCCCATGAGCGCCATCAGTTTCCAAATGTCTAGGTTCTTAATTGAGAACCTCTACCTCACTGCATGATTCGCACCAAAGGTGCGAATCGAATCGACTGAGTCACTGACTGTTGAGGCAGCTATAGCTATATTGATTGCGTAACTTTCAAGTTTCTAGCTAGCCTTGTAGAGCTCGTATCAACTCCATACTAGTACACCACCGGATTGATACGGGAAATATTGACTATAGAGCAAATTTTGCTGAGTCCAAGGACACCCAAAGCTGTTCTTCTGCTGCCAACATAGACAGAACGTGCTTGTCCAACATACAAAACGACCGCGCCAGTCCCCGCATGCAGGTGGCCCTGTTGCACCGGTACGTCCAGCCAGGCCCAGGAGCCATGCCTGGAAATTGGAACTTCGCTGCTGAGTTGTCCATGCTCGGCTCGTTTGGTCTTGTGTGCTATCTGTCGAGGAGGATATCCGCATGATCAGCAGGCCGCACACATATTTGTGAAGTGTTGGGGCACTGCTATCGTTGAGGATGCTGCTGCAGTGAAACGATGTGACGAGTCGAAGGAGGATCTGATCAACTTTGGCCTCAACTGTCGCATCCTGACCAATGCATCGATTTGGATAGCCGTGTTGTGTGCGGTTTGCCAACTGTAGGAAATTGGCTTGCAGACTTTTAATGACAGGACGGAGCCTGCGACGCAAATCATTTGATCGACCAGTCGGGTAGTACTGCTCTGGGTTGATTGATTGATTGATTGATTGATTGATTCATTCATTCCCTTCGAGCTTGGACGGGGAATACTGCCAGGAACTTTCTTCTTCTGGTACGCAGAGGGTTGTGGGGGCTTCATAGCAGAGTCTCTTTTCCACCCCCACACCCCCCAGCTGGTCCTCCTCGAAAAGGGGTTTGAGCTTCATGAAACATTTAGCTGCTGCGAAGCTGCCCTCTGAATAGACATCTACAAGTACCAGCTACATGGAATCAATTGTTAGTTCCCCTTCTTGTGAAATGGGAAACGGATCTGGTGCCGTAATTTGTAGCAGTGGGTCGTCATGATGATTGTCATTGATCTTGCCATTGACATCATCCTTCCCATTCTTCTTGGGCAATGGCAATCCCAATGTGTAGGCATGCAAGCACATGCGCGGCGACAACAACGGACTCTTTTCTATTTTCGAGTTTGGGCACTCATAGGTTTGATCTCCAACAATGGGACGCGCAACTGATGGCGTCGTCCCGTGCGCGGTTCCAACCGTACCTTGGTCACCGGATGCCCGTGGAGGTGTGTTGTTTGCACAATGTGGCATTTGGTCAATGCCACTTTGAAATTGAGTTGGTTGTTGGGTGTGTCGGCAGTAGTAGCAGTAGTTGCCAGCCATTCGTGTGCGACTGGAATCCGCATGGAAAATTCATTGTCCACTTGAGCGACGGATAAATAAATGTAAAAGGTGTTTTCTTCCTCTTTGACTCGGAATAATGGTGGTAGATTGTTCTGGTCGTCAACGTCATTGTTGGAGGGGCGAAGAATCTCTCGCAAAAAGCTGTTGTAACAGTCAGTGGCGCGAGTCAGTCCTTGCAGCAATGTGGGTTGTTTTTTGATTTCTTGAAAGGAGAGTTGTGCCAGATGTGCTTGATGCTCAGTGGACAATTGCAAGGCGGCATCTACTTGGCTCCATTGTTCGGGCGAGAGTTTTTCATTTCGTTTTCGCTTTTTGGTTGCTTCTTGTTGCCGACGACGAGGATATCGTCCCTTGTAGATTTGCAGAAAGGCATTGGGTGGTTGATATCCTTGAAAGGTACCTTTGCGTGTCTTTTTCTGTCGTTTTCGATATGCGGTTTCTTGCTGTTGTAGAAATGTGTGGACTTTGTCTTGTGGAATGACAGGTAGATTCTTGTGGGCAAGAGTACTGGTGGTCAAGTGTCCATGAAGAATGGCCAAATAGGTCTTTTGGACTTGGCGGTGCTCAAAGCAGGAGGATGCCCAGGTAGCTGCGGGAGCCGATCGTGCCATCAGCAGAACTCCCGAAGTGGCATAATCCAACTGATGACAAGGTCGCAGTTCATTGTCGCCAATCTGGGAATGATTGTGCAACGTTTGTAGTTGTTCCAGCAATGTTTCCTCCTCCAGCCCTTGCAAGGAAGGAGGAGGATACCAAAAGGTCAATAGCTTAAAGACCGACGAAGGATACTCGCCGTCCATCCGCAAATCCGCAGGTTTGTTGAGCAAAATGTAGTCTGGAGATTCCCACAGGATTTGCTCTTCTCGTTGGATCAAAGTCAACAAATGCGACAGACTGCAGTTTTGAGGATTGCCCCAACAGGGATTGTCCACCACAGAATCAACAACACTCGATGTACTAACAGAAGTAGAACCGCGAGCTTTGATCGAACTCATGATATCGGCAATCCTTGCCTTCTTCGTATGGGTGTTGGTTCTGAGCTGTCTTTGTGGTGGCAAAGTCACGCCACTAGAAACCAGCTTGGTAGCGTAGCTGCCGCCCTTCAATTGAGCTGTCTGCAAATTAATTTGAAGGCTACTGGTAGCGGTGGGTTCATTCACAAGCCTACCAACTATGACAATACTTCAACCATGCAAACAGACTTGCATCGCAGGAAGCTGCCGGCAGTTATTGTCGCCAAGTCGCCGCTGTGATGTGTGCTTGCTTCATGATTGAGTGGAGTTTGAAAAGACAGCAAGGCTGTTTAGAGTTGTCTTCTTTGAAAGCTGACGACGGTCGTTTCGACGGTCGTTTCGACGGTCGTCTAGTGGAGTGAAGCGAACACCATGACCACGAAGATCACCGCCACCACCACATCGCCCCCCACATAGTTCCCTCTAACCGCATAGTAAGCTCTCCATTCTCCATTCACTGCATCGTAACCGACGACGGTGAGGCAACAACAACAGCGTGGAGAGGTACCGTAGCAAGCCACACCGCGGCTGAGCCATTCCAAGAAGCAAGCCCTCAATGATAAAGAAGACACAGACTCAAGATGTCCAACAACAACAAACCGGCAACAGCTCCAGCAACCGCTTTGGTGCACCTGGAAATGTTGTTGAGAGGAAAGGGGCAGAAGAAATGACAGACATGGAGCTGGTGATTGGAAATCAGCATCCAATCTCATTTCCCAACAGTCTAAATTCAAACGTCGCTTCACCCCAGACCCTTGCTGATGTTGTCAGGAGCATTCAGCCATCAGCAATGCACCAATTAGGAAGCATCGGAGAGGACGGACCTGGAGCCTATGCTGTGGACGGGATTAGACGGATATTTTATCGCACAAGATGTAGACCATTGACTGGAGGGCTTCCCGACATGGAAGGACTGGGATTGGAATTGGTGCCTACATCTCAAGATGGCAGAGGTCATGATAATGCCCTTGTTCATGCCGACCCAGTTGATGAGCCAGAATATGGGATGATTCCAACAGCAGAGCCATTAGCAACAAGAGCAAAGAGACTATGGAAGAAGAAACTATTCTTTTTCCTCTCCCTGGAAGCAATTATTGCCCAACTGCTTGTTGTAATTATACTTGTGGCATTTCTTCTTGCTCCAAAATCAAGCAATCAAACACAGTCGGCAAAGCAGCAACATGGAGTGATTCCAATACAAAAAAATGCAGGGACAATAGCTTCCATCACACAAGCACCAATATCATTATGGGAAATACTAAATCTTCCTGAATACTCCCTCAGGGCAATGGAAAATCCTAGGTCTCCACAGACCAAGGCATATCAATGGCTAAGCAAGAATGTCAACAACTCCAACAATACACAACATCTCCCGGTATGGAGACTGAAGCAACGGTTTGCACTGGCCACATTTTATTATTCAACACGGGGGGACTATTGGGTAAAAAATCAAGGCTGGTTGGATTGGGACACCAGTGAGTGCGACTGGGCACAAACACAATGGTTCGAAGAAGAGGCTGCTTGTGATGACAATGGGAAACTCCTATCACTGAAATTTGGGTATGCCAACAACTTCTATGCCAACAACTTGGTCGGAACAATACCACCAGAAATATCTCTGCTTTGTGATAGCTTGGAAACACTTTCATTAAATCAGAACCTCCAGCTCAAAGGAAATATACCAACAGAGGTTGGGCTGATGACAAGGCTGACAGTCTTGTTGTTTAGCATAACACACTTGTCTGGCACACTCCCAACAGAACTGGGTCAGCTACAAAGCTTGGAGAGTCTTTCGATCGCCGCTTGCAAGCTTGATGGGACTTTGCCTACTCAACTGGGCAACCTAAGTAAACTGGCAGTTCTGGGATTTGATGGAGCGAACTTTTCTGGTATGCAAAGGAGCCGACAAAGGCATTGCAAAAATTGCACAGTTTGACTTATTGACTGATCACTTGATATTTTCTGCCTACTTAGGGTCAATTCCCGCTGAGATTCTTGGACTGTCAAACCTGAAGCGATTGGGTTTCAGAGAGTGCCCTAGGTTGGATACAAAATCTTTCCTCACCGAGGTAATTCGAAACCTGAACAATTTGAAATGGCTAAGTCTAGGCTCTGGGAAAACTGGGGGGTTCACATCAATCCCATGTAAGTGACATTTGTTCTTTTCTTTGTCTTCGCCTTCTGGTTGCTGAACATGTTTTTGGAATTATGCTTTGAACAGCTGAAATTGGGGAGCTGACCAACCTGGTAGATCTTATTTTGGCTGACTTTCAACTCAATGGCACAATTCCAAGTGAGATGGGATTGTTGACCAAGCTGGTAGGTTATCATGAATGAAGCTTGTGTGGTGATGGTCCCTCTATGTTCTAATGGAGTTGTACCACTTTTTGCAGAAATACTTGGACTTGCAAAGGAACTCCATCAAGGGCAGTTTACCAGAAGAGTTTTCAAAGTTGTCTCGTGAGTTGCTGTACCATCCCATGTTTGCAAATTTCATCTCATGCTCATGCCTTTTCATGTGTCTGCTCTATTTCAAGAGCTGAGAGTACTGTTCCTTCATTCCAACCAATTAGAAGGCAGACCGCTGGAACCAGAGCTGCTTCCCCAACTCACGCAGCTACGGTGGTTGCATATCAATGACAACCTTTTCTCGGGCTCTATTGCAACAGATATTAGTTTGTTGTCTAGTCTTGAGGAGCTTGAACTGCAAAATACCAACCTATCTGGGACGCTTCCGAAGGAACTACTTTTGTTGGACAACTTGACCAGCTTGGTCTTGATGAACACGTCCTTATCTGGGAGCATGCCTGATGAATTGTGCGGCGTCATACTCTCACCACACGAAGTGAAACGTTTTGGTGGGAATTTTTATTCGGTTCCAACCACCAACCTGTCAGTCTGCTATGGAACTAGCCTATGTGGCTGTACTTGTGAGGGTTGCCCCTGAACTAATGGACTCAACTCTTCTTATTCTCTAGACCCCCCCCCTGACTTGGAGCAGTTGCGATGATAGTGCCACCCTGGCTATTACCCATAACAACCATTAGCTTAGCCCCCTACTGGTCCTCAATTTATCGCCCCTGATCCCATGGAACCCAGTCCTGAATTTCGCCTCTTCTTTGCTTTTAAAAAAGCATGGCCCTTGCTGGCTTCCACACTATACTATCCGGATAGATAATCCACCCACTCTAAACTCTAAACCCCTTTCGTGGCAATTGCTGATTTGAAAGGGTTTGAAAAGACAGCAAGGCTGTTTAGAGAGATTGACGTGAGCCATGTCATCCAAAGTGAAGCAAACACGCAAAACACAACACCACAAAGTAACTCCCACAAAGTAACCACACTCGTACGAGCAGCTTCGATTTTTCTGATTCAAACGCGTGCCGGCTTTTCTGGTACACTTCTACGAGTGCGTGTGTAGATATGTACGAAGAAGCTCGGCTCGCGTTTGAATCAATAGAAACGAAGCTGCCTGTACGTCCAACCGACCGCTCCCTTTGAAGTATGCAGAGGGACACCATGCCATGAGCGTATCCTCGTTGCCCCCCTTCCTGCCAACGTTGTTGACGTCTTTGCTATTACTGATTGGTGATGTGCGATCGTCTTGTTTCACATCGCTTCCACAGCGGTATTCGTGCCAACAGGACATCGGAAAATCAACTACCGGTAGGATAGGGAGCCTTGCCGCCAAGCCCTGGAAGAAGAAACGTATACCCCCAGATCAAGTGTTACCTGAACTGATTGTGTTAGATCTGGATAACTGTCTATGGACTCCTGAGCTCTATCAGCTCAACCCGAAAAAGATACCACAAGCCCGTAGAGATATTCAACTATTCCCAGAGGTACCACTGATCTTCCAATCCATTCTCGAGCTTCAGCAGCAGAACACTGATGATCCACAACCACCCAGCACCCAATGGGCCATTGCTTCGCGGGCTCAAAACGAAGAATGGGCACTGCAGTTGCTGAAAGACTTTTCAATATCGGAAGATTTGTCCATCTCCGACGTGGTCCCTCCCCCCAACATTCAAATCCAAGGAGGTACCAAGAAACGACATTTTCAAAGTTTGCGGCAATCCACGGGAGTTCCCTATCACAGAATGATGTTTTTTGATGATTGGGTTGTCAATTTGCAGGAAGTCTCGCAACTGGGAGTCCTGGGTTGCCACTGCCCGCATGGCATGACCTTGGATATCTTTCGGCACGGGCTGAATGAGTATCATGACTTGAAGAAGAATCAAGCTGATGGTGACAACGTTTGGATGGGATACATCATATGACAAATGCATTCTTCAAGTCCATCCAGTATTCTCTTAAGCAGTACAGAACTGTACAAGGAAGAATTGCGAAAACGTAGATGCTACCATGCTATACAGTTAGTTGGTCGAAGTCCTCCTTTGGTCATCATTCAGACAGCCCTCCTTGCCAGCATGGAATGAACCTGAATGGACAAAGTTCGGAAACAACCTTCCCAGATCCGACTCCCATCTGCGCAAAGCAAGGATTCTTGAAACGTGCTGCTTGTACTCTCAGGAGACTGTTGCCTTCTCGGGTTCCGTGGAACATGTGTATTACTAGTTATTCTTGGTACTACTCAAGGACTTTTACTGGTATTTGTTGCGTTGCATGGCTAGCTAGCTATTTGTATGTACTCTTGGTTGCCTTGGATGTATGTGTGCGTTTATGTACGTGTCTTGTTGTTGTGTGCATGTCTTGGCGTCTTGGGAGCCGCTATTCTTCTGTTTTACAATGCTTGGGATTGGGCTTTCAGTTGTCCTTCGACACTGGGTCCCACCATGCTGGAAGGCGACGACGAAGCTTGACCAATCCCTCCACTTCCATCTTCTACAATGACCGAAATCGTCTTGCCATCGCGTCTTCGTTTCACGATAATCTCCTCTAAAACACCCGGAGCACTGCTGCCATTCTTGTCCCCGGCCACATCAATTTCCACCACGTCTCCCTCTTGGATAAAGCCTTGAATGATGGCATCGCTCACGGCATCCTCCAGGAAGCGTTGCGCGGCACGGCGCATGGGGCGGGCACCGAATTGAGCCGCATTGGCCGATCCTTCCTGCACGACGCGCTCCACCAACGATGGTTGGACCAGGATTTCCATTCCCTTGAGTTCTTTTTGAGCTCGATCAACTGTCTTTTGCAGAATCAAGTCGGCAATATTGGACAAATCATTCTGAGACAGTGGCGAAAACACCACAATCTCGTCAATGCGATTCAAAAACTCGGGTTTCATTTGGGCCTCGAGTGCTTCTGTCACCACCTCGAGATACTTTGGATACAGGGCAGCATTGCGTTCATCGGCGTCGATCATCGAGACTGTCGCAGCGTCCGCTCTGCCTTCGAGTTGTTCCATAAGCCCCGTCGAAAATGTAGTTTTGGCAGGATCGCTCCATTCGTCCGTACTCTCCTCGACGGCACCACGAATCGCATCGAGACCCGAGTTGCCATTAACTGATGGTGGTTGTGTTGTTGGCGTCTTGGTTCCATCCTTATCCAAAACAGCCCACAAGCGCTCTAAAAACTTGGCAACGGCAGGGTTTTCTCTGCCCGCCTGCAACAGCTGGGCTGGAGATCCGTCCATGGCCGTACGCATAGCTTGCATAATGACAGGATCGGATGATGCTTCCATCATGAGTTGGACCGCATCAGGGTTGTTTTGCATGCGTTCCAGTACTTCCTCCGGTTTCATTGGTTCTACCCCGGAGCCATCGACAGCCGCTCGCGTGGCGTCCAGGGACGTGTCAACTGGAGTTGTGGATTGCTGTGTTGTTGGTGCTGGCGGAGGTGGTGGAGCAAAGGGGTCCTCTCTGGAAACTTCCAAAATTCGTTTGCTTCCAACATTGGATGTCATGACGAGAACCACATTCTTAAAGTTGACAGTGCGGCCTTTTCCATCCGTCAGGATACCATCCTCCAAAATTTGTAACAGGATGTTCAACACGTCTTTACAATTAGTTGCAAGATA
This sequence comes from Seminavis robusta, assembly GCA_903772945.1. Taxonomy (NCBI): domain Eukaryota; phylum Bacillariophyta; class Bacillariophyceae; order Naviculales; family Naviculaceae; genus Seminavis; species Seminavis robusta. Next base: position 22,819 of record CAICTM010000908.1, on the reverse strand, counting down.
TGTAGAAGAGGGGGAAATGAAATTGACGGTTTTGAGTTGTGTCATTGAGAGAGTGGAAAAACCAACCAACATGGCTATACGGATCCTGTTCCCAGCGTACCTTGATGTGCTTTTTCAATCTCGTCCAAGAGCACGGTGCAGTGAGGGTTTTTTCTGACGGCCTCTGTGAGTTGCCCTCCTTCTTCCTGTAAGTATTCAAAGCCACGCAGCCAAGCAAATGCCATTCAGTGACTAGCCAAAAGAAGACCAACAACGACAACATGCCCAACTGTCAACCTACGAAACTTACATAACCAATGTACCCTGGAGGAGGTCCCGTCAATCGACTCACGGAATGCTTCTCCATGTATTCACTCATATCAATACGAACCATATCTTTTTCACTGCCATAGTAAGTTTCCGCTAACGTCTTGCACAGCTCTGTCTTTCCCGTTCCAGTGGGCCCGCAAAAGAAGAACGATGCCACAGGTCGATTGGGATCCCGCAATCCCGACCTGGATCGACGAATGGCTCGTGCCACTGCCTGAACGGCTCGTCGTTGCCCCTTGACCCGTGCAGTCATGTCGTGTTCGAGCTGCAACAGTTGCGACTGTTCCGCCTCTTGCACTTTTCCAATTGGAATGTTGCTCCATTCCGAAATGATTTCCGCAATGGTAGCTTCGGTCACCACGACATTTTCCTCTCCACTCAAATGCGCCACGGCCCCGGCTTCATCCATGAGATCGATTGCCTTGTCGGGCAAGAATCGGTCATTAATGTACCGTTCGGCCAGTTTGGCCGCGGCCACGAGCGCCTCGTGCGTGTACGTGACGCCGTGATGGCGTTCGTAGTTGTCCTGCAATGCTTCCAGAATACCAACAGTCTGTTCAATGGACGGTTCCTTGACCATGACCGGTTGCAAGCGTCGTTCCAACGCGGCGTCTTTTTCAATGTACTTGCGATATTCGGCAATCGTGGTCGCCCCAATGATTTGCAACTGTCCTCGTGCCAATGCCGGTTTTAATTGTTGCGCCCCATCAATGCCTCCTTCCGCCGCGCCAGCACCCACCAGCTGATGTATTTCATCCAAAAACAAAATAGTGGGAGGTGCCTTGGGGTCCGTCACTTCTGCCAGAATGTTCTGCAATCGTTCTTCAAATTCTCCCCGATACTTGGTTCCTGCAACAAGCGTGGCAATTTCCAAACTCACCAATCGATATCCGGCCAATCGTGGAGGTGGATTGTCGACCAAGACTTGCGCGATTCCTTCGGCAATGGCGGTTTTGCCCACCCCGGCTTCACCCATGAAACAGACATTGTTTTTGCGCCGTCGTACCAACGTCCTTAAAGCGGCTTGAATTTCAGCGTCGCGTCCAAACACGGGGTCCAACAATCCGTCTCTGGCCATTTGGGTCAAATCCGTACCGCATTCTTGTAGCGTGGGTGTATTGGCACTGCCGTCCACACCCGTCACAAGTTCTCCCTTGTCGTTGGCCGTGACACCTTGTTCGTCAATTTGTTGCAAGAGTGTTTGACAGATATCCACGGCCGTGACGGACGAATCAAAACCATCCAAGTACAAAATCACGGCCAAGGCTCCATTGTCGCAGACGTCTGTTTTGGCATCTACAATGGCGGCCGTTGCCGTTCCATCGTCTTGTTCTTGATATTCGAGCAATCCCAATAATAAGTGGTGCGATTGGACCGTGGTAGATCCCATTTTATCCGCCAACTTTCCCGCTCTCATCATGGCCGCCTTGGCGGATTTGGAAAACGGAACAGTGTCTTTCTCGTTGGCATTCTTTTTGGCAGCAGCACTGGATTTCTTGAAATTGCCCAACGACGCTGGTTTGTTGATGTTGTTGTTGCTGTTGTCGCCCGAATACATTTGGGTCAGTGCCCGTTGCACTTTGCGCCAGGTAATGCCATACTTGGCCAATGTCCGATCCATGGCCCGACTTTCGGGATGATCGACAATGCCGGCCACAAAGACTTCGGATCCCACTTGCTGCAGTCCCAGACGAGACGCTTCTTGTTGTGCCGTCACCAAGGCACCAATGCAGTCTTCCGACATGCGCTCGAATACCATGGACAATCTTGTGCTACTAGTAGAAAAATGATGGGATCTTGTCGTCTGCTTGGAGTGTCGAGGTACAAAACTAGTCTTTAACAGATTCAGTTTGGGACTCGTCGTCTTGGGAGAGTGGCTCGGGATGCCAAAGGCATTGGCTAGAGGGACATGTTGCTGTACTGTGGGAAACGCAATCAGCGCAGCAGACAGCCACAGAAAGATGACGCAAATACTGGATCTATTCTTCATAGTATTCTTCATTGCCTTTCTACTTCAGGTACTGTAGGATATCAAGAGGTGTAGGGAACCTGAGTTGTACGGAATATTGTTTTCTCTGTAAAGAGATGGATGCACACAATACGAAGAAGGACAAAGGAATGATGAACCATGAGCTGGCGAGAAAGAAGATGGACCCAGTTTGCCAAAGATCCAAACCAACAAGATCTTTTGAGAAGCTGAACCCTAAAAACGTGCCACTTACTTTTATTAAGGATGTGCCGCGGGATACAGTAAGCTCAGTTTCAGTTGTGCTCAAAAATAACACAAGAAAAGCACAACAACAACAACCAGACCTTCACTGGATGCTGCCATCTTTGGGCAATTGCTGTTCGGCACATGACGAAAGCTGGTATAGAGTGTCATATTATACCTTCTAGAGAAGGAGTAGGTCTGTTGTGTGATGTGACTCCACAATCGTCACCTGAAGATGTTATCTCAAAACTCGTGGAATCGCGACGAGGCTGTTAACTTTGGCGATATCTAGCTAGTATTGATTAGCGCCATTTATGTTTCTTTTTGCAGGAACACAGTACCGGTACCCCCCTGGGCATCCTTAATAATAAATCCGGACTTTCAAATTTTCAAACGATTTCTCACAATTCCAATTTCTGAAAGGTTCCTCACAATTCGATTTTTCGAAATGATTCCTCACAATTACAATTTTCGAAATGATTTCTCACAATTACAATTTTCAAAACGATTCCTTACAATTACAATTTTCAAACGATTTCTCACAATTACAATTTTCGAAAAATTCCTCACAATTACAATTTTCAAACGGTTCCTCACAATTACAATTTTCGAAAAATTCCTCACAATTACAATTTCCAAATATGTTCTCACAATTCCAATTTTCAATCGATTCCTCACATTTCTTTTTTTCAAATATTTTCTCACAATTCCAACTTTCAAATATTTTCTCACAATTCCAATTTTCAAACGATTCCTCACAATTCCAATTTTCAAAAACGATTCCTCACAATTACAATTTTCGAAAAATTCCTCACAATTACAATTTCCAAATATGTTCTCACAATTCCAATTTTCAATCGATTCCTCACATTTCAAATTTTCAAAATTTCTCACAATATCCGATTCCTCACAATTAAAACTTTTCTGATTTCACACAATTCTAATTTTTCAAACAATTCCTTCACAATTACAATTTTCAAACGATTCCTCACAATTACAATTTTCAAAAATTCCTCACAATTACAATTTTCAAAACGATTCCTCACAATTTACAATTTTCAAATATTTTCTCACAATTCCAATTTCAATGATTCCTACAATTCCAATTTTCAAAATAATTCCTCACAATTCCAATTTTCGAAAAATTTCTCACAATTCTAATTTTCAAACGATTCCTCACAATTACAATTTTCAAATATTTTCTCACAATTCCAATTTTCAATCGATTCCTCACAATTCCAATTTTCAAATAATTCCTCACAATTCCAATTTTCGAAAAATTTCTCACAATTTCTAATTTTCAAACGATTCCTCACAATTTACAATTTCAAACGATTCCTCACAATTAAAAATTTTCAAATATTTTCTCACAATTCTAATTTTCAATCGATTCCTCACAATTCCAATTTTCAAAATAATTTCTCACAATTACAATTTTCGAAACATTCCTCACAATTCTAATTTTCAAACGATTCCTCACAATTACAATTTTCAAACGATTCCTCACAATTACAATTTTCCAATCGATTCTCACAATTCCAATTTTCAAAATAATTCCTCACAATTACAATTTTTCAAACGATTCCTCACAATTACAATTTTCGAACAATTCCTCACAATTAAATTTTTAAAAAACGATTCCTCACAATTAAAATTTTCCAATATTTTCTCACAATTCCAATTTTCAATCGATTCCACACAATTCTATTTTTCCAAATAATTTCTCACAATTACAATTTTCGAAAAATTCCTCACAATTCTTTCTCAAACGATTCCTCTCAATTACAATTTTCGAAAAATTGCTCACAATTACAATTTTCAAAACGATTTCTCACAATTACAATTTTGAAACGATTCCTCACAATTACAATTTTCACCAATTCCGAATCCACACATTTCCAATTTTCCATTTGGATTCCTCACAATTCCAATTTTCCTGATTGCTGTCACTGAAGTGCGGGCCCCTCTCAACTGTACCGGTAGCTCTGTAAGATAGCCAGAGGTGCAGATTTTTGGCACCGAGATGTGGGTCCTAATAGAGGTGCAGACAGGTTTGCCGCAGATGTGCAGAATGTTTTGCTGCCAACAGAAGCTTAAAATACCGTACCGGTAGCTAGTGGTGGCCAAGGTTCAGTTAGGAGATGCAGCTGATCCAGCTATAACGTTACTTTCTTGCAGGTAGTACAAACTTTGAGCAAGGTGCCATTAATGATGTACGGTATTGGTGATTACTTTCCTCGGTCCAAAGGGGTCTCCATGCATTGGTAACTTTCACCCCCCAAAAACAATCTCTCTGGCCATCTATCTATCCACTGCCCAGCGAGACAAGCCCCGCAAATAATGCAATGACGCCAAAGCAAACATAAAAGATGGCAATAAAGAAATCAATGTGCGAAGGCGGTGCCTCCTGTGGGTCGGGTTCCAATGGTGGAGCTGCTTTGCGGGGTTTGGGCTTGTCGTTTGGATTGGGCGAATTGTTGTCCAAAGTTGGAACGTCCAAGTTTGGACTGGGTCGTATCAGTGTGGCTGCCGAGATGACTGGTCCACTGTGTCTCTTGGGAGGCGACTCTTCCTCCATCTTTGCCATCTTTTCAATACTATAATCGACTTCACCAATCCGCAGTGGCTCAATGGTGTTCTTTTCCAGCAACGCCAGTGCATGGGCCATGACTTGTTTCTTTCCCCGTTCGGCAATGCGACACCAGAGTGGGAATATTCCAAGGTAAAAGAGTGCTTGTTTGAAACAACCATCAAACCTCTTGATGTCGTCTGCTGGCTCGGAAGACGAGGATGGCAGTAGCGTGGTGGTCTCCGACACCACAACTCCACTACTAGCAGCAGTAGCGCTGCCAATGACATAAAAAAAGCCATCGACCAAATCCAAAAACCGTCCGCCATGAACTGCCAAAAACAGCATTCCCGGACCAATATATGCCAGACACGATCCCCCAATGACACCGGCCAATGCCAGTACTTTGCCCATGTCCGTGTAGACGGTGGCGGGCACAATGGCCGCAATGTAGAGTGCCAATGTGAGCAATATTCGTCGATCGGGTCGATTGAGGATGGTTGAGTCACTGCCTCCTTCGTGAGCTCGTCGTCCTTCAAACAGCAGTACCACACAGACATGTCGTGCGACAAAGGATGCCAATGGATACGTGGCAAACATGGTGGCTCCCAGTAATCCGTGCGCGACAAAGCTGGTAGTGGTGGACGGATCGAGATTGTCGAGTATATTGCCCTTGGTGGCATCTCCAAAACCAAGGTAGCCCGTCAATGCACAGACCATGGCCAATACCAGACAGGCCGTGAGTGTCATTTTGGTAACACGAGCCCATCGTGCCACGGTGGGTGTTTCCAAACTACCAGCGACCAAAAAGGCAGCTTCTTGGCATTCAAAGGCAAAACTCAATACGCCGAGACCGACAAACAAGGTGCCGGCATGGACGGTATCGGTTTGTATCAGTTGGAGCAAATTATTGCTCTCCATTCCTTGCATCGATATCCAGGGTGACGAGTATGCCACCAACGCCACAATGGTACAATCAATGGCGACGGCCAATCCCGACGTTTTTTCCAAATCGGCCATGTCTCTCATGGATGCCAATGGGAAATGGACCATCAAGGAAATTCCCAGTAGTACGAATTGTTGGTATGTCTCGTCCTCTACTCCTAGAATCATGCTCGCACAGGACTTGGTAATCATCAAATAGGTAACCATGGCGCCGTAGCTGTGAATGAATACATATGTACAAAACAAGTTTAGAAGAGAGTAATGAACCAAGGCGAGAGAATGAGAGAACTTACGCCATGACAAACATGTTGATGAGAATGAATCGGAATCCGACGATTCCAAAGGGCACTTCGGCCGTTGTTTCGTAGGATTGTTGATGCAAATGTTTGGCCGTTTCGACGAGCAATCGCAATGATTTTTCCGTCAATAGGGAAGTCAACAAGATCAATCCAATGCCGGCGACAAATCCCGTCTGTTGCATGGCATACGGCAGTCCGACAATGCCCGATCCGACAATGCACGTCATCATGTTGGCCGCACATCCCAGAATGCCACTCTTGTGTTCTACTACACTGACTGTAACTTTTTTGCGTTTGTGTCGATGACGACCTTGTGGTGTCGATATGAGCGTCTGTTCCACTACGACCGTGTCCAGGTGGGCCGGACGGAAAAAGGGAGACGGTGGAGGTTCTTGAGGAGATGGCATGGTGGATGTTGTGTGAGGACGTAAAGCTAGCGAGTCAATCTATACTTTCAATGATATGCTTGCTTGATATGAGCAGTGTTCCGCCTTGACCATCACCCATTGACTTCAAAAGCTGAGCTTCCGGACGGAGTGGGCTTCATCTTTTCCTCCTTCTTGTTGAAGCTCCAAGAAACAAATACTAAATAGATACGTTTAAGGAGCAAGGGGGGCGAAGCTATGCATAGCTAGCTTGGCAGAGCAGTGGCTGCGGTGGTGGGTGGCTGTGGTGGTGGGCGTGTGGGGGGAGCAATGAGGACGGGAGTAGGGCAAAAAGGGGGGGCAGGGAAGGGGGGTGCATGGTGGAAAACCAAGAAGAAGGAAGCAAAATTAGCGGAAGAGTGCAAGTGCACGTGATCACCACAAGATGTCAAGAGTTTCAAATCGTCAGAGCTCTCTCACAGCAAGAAAAATGAGGTGAGTTGGATCTTCGCTCCGCTCGGTCAGTCAGTCTGTCTGTCGTTTCGGAAGCCACCAACCATTTTTTCCTTGACAATCTCTTTTCTCAAAAATTCCCTCGACTGGTACAGTATCGGTACAAAACAATAGAACAACAATGGGAGGCGACGATCTGGGCAGCGACGATGAGTTCCTGACGGGACAGGTGGTGGATGATGAGGAGGACGACAAGTTTGATTTTGCGCAGGAATCGAAACAGAAAAAGTCGGTTTTGGCAGCGTCGACCGTGGCAGTGATTGACGACGACAATGACGACACGAAGAAAAAGAGAAAACGAGACGAGGAGGAATCTGCTACGAGTGGCGGCAGCAAACAGAGCAAGACGGGAAATCGACACAAGATGCTCGTGACGGCGGGACGAACTCTAGAACAAGAAACCACTGAGAATCAGTCGACCTTTTTGTGGACGTGTCTGGTCCATCACCACCAACTAAAGTCAGGTCAAGACGAAGAAACCGCCGAAAAGGCACTGGCACCCAAATTGCAACCCTTTCATTTCATTCCTCCTTCCACTACAACGCCCTCCACAACAACCTTTGAAGCCCGACTCCGTCATTGTCTGCCATCCATGAAACAGGTCAAAACATGGAAACATCGACAATCTCCCTTGTGCATTATCGTTTGTGTCTCGGCACGGCGGGCCGTACAAGTATTGAAAGAAATCAGAGGACTCAAAACACGTGCTGCCAAATTGTTTGCCAAACACTTGACCGTTGAAGAACAAACGTCGTGGCTCCAACAAACACCCTTTGCCGTGGCCGTCGGGACGCCCCATCGACTGGCGATTCTGGCTGGTAAGAATGCTCTGAATTTGAAGCAAACAAGATTGGTTGTGTTGGACGCCCACACGGACCAAAAGGGATTCACCGTGTGTACTCTTCCTGACACGGCACCGCATTGTATGGAGTTCGTGCGCGACTGGGTCCTGCCGGCTGTGAAGGAACGACCCAAACAACTCAAGTTGGCGTTTTGTTGAATACTTTAGTTCCAAGAGTTTTTTATTCTTGACGAGAGGGAGAGAGACCGGCACCTAGCAGCGCTTTTCCAACAACTATTGATAGTGCTTCGACAATCTTCTGTAGCTAGCCAACAAGCTATCTCATCTGTAAAGTGATACACCGGTAGCCAACTAGCTATCTCATCTGTAAAGTGATATCCTTCGCGGTAGGTACCGTATTGTGCATAATAATCTAATTCCTCCTCGCATCAAGGTTAGAAGGCATCCACAGCACTTTTGCAAACTTTACCTGGTACCGGTACTAGTATCGAACCGTAGCTCGGGCATCGAATCGAACTCGATCGAATCGAATCGAATCACATGTACGTCACTTAGAGCGCCAGCTGTCACCCTCCATGCCAGTCATCTGTCGACCCCATGTCGTCGTCATGAACGGTGGAGCCTCGATCGATCCAGGCCGTGCAATAGCAGCAGCAACAACCAGCGACGAATTTGCTACGAAATTGTGCTGCGCATTATTGAAACCAGGTCGAAACAAGACCAACAGCTCTACTATAGGAGTTTCCTTTAACTGATTGCATTTAATAACTTCCCCGTTGTTTACTTTTAGCTTGCAGGCTTGCTATAGCAAAGCATAAGATACTTGTACAACATGAGCGAAAGCACAAGAGATGTTCTCCTCAAACGGGCCGAATTGGAAGCTCGACAAAGCCAACTTGATCAAGCAAGGGCTGCCACAGAGGAGGAACAAGATAAAGTGAACAAGAAAATGAAGGCCAAGAAGAACCGACCGAGGTCTCATTCTCCTCCCATTGTAGCAAGAGGAAAGCCAACAAAATCAAAAGGACAGCAAGCCAGTGCTCAAACTGAAGTCATCAACCAAGAGGACAGAGAAATAATGAAGATTGTTGCCGAACAAGCTACTTTGGCCACGGTGGAGCAACTGGAGGCAGAAAACCAGAAGGAAGAAATGCAGGAACTTCTCCAAATGGCAGCCGAAATCAATGAGGTTGCCAAATTGGAAAAGATAGCAAACAATAACTCAGGAGTGGAGGGAGAACAGCCCACAACCACTCAAGAGATGATCAATCCTCCAGGTTTGAGACGAACACCACACCAACAGAGACAGCAACAGCGCCCCGGAGCATACAGGGGTGCTCCAGGGGAAGCTCCACAACGTTCAAGCTCCCTCAGATTCTCACTTGTCGGTTCCAATACGGAGTCCCAGTTACCAGCGATGGAATCGGAGAGTGAATCCTTGGAACCACCCCCTGACAGCATCAGCAACATTGCGACCACGAGTAATAATGGCCAGCTGGCAGTGGCAGAGCTGGTTGACGAAGATCCAGAGGAGCAAGCAAGGCCATCTGCAGATCCTGTTAATCTTGATGAGGTCATGGAAAAGGAACAAAGAAAGAAGAGGCAGAGACTGACGTTTGTTGGGTTTTCAGTTTTGGCACTTATCGTTGCCGCAATTATTGTTGGCACAGTGGTTAGAAAAGTACAGGATCAAAAAGATGCAATCAGCATCCAGACATCTGCACCAACTACTTATGGCTCTCTGGAACCCTCAGAAGCTGCATCCTCTGCCCCCACCAGCCAATTGGATTTTGTCTTTACAGAGCTTCCAAGCTCTACGCAGGCACGTATTCTGCATGGAAGCAACCCTCAATACCAAGCATGGGATTGGCTGTCAAATCACAAGAATCTCACTAGTCTGGAAGACTGGAGGAAGAAACAACTGTTTGCTTTGGCCACATTCTACTATGCATTTGAGGGCCCCAACTGGCCTGATGATATCCGGAATGACTGGATGCAGGATGAGGGCAAACTTGAGGATGAGTGCCTATGGTTTTCCAGTCAGTTTGGGTTTCTTCTTTTCGATGGCACATACTATGAGTACGATGAGTCTTCTTTCGATATGGATCCGTGCAATGAGGATGGGAGATATCAGCTTCTGGCACTCAGTCACCTACTACTTGGTAATCTCACTCCAACTGTCCCCCCTGAGATTGCACTGCTCACTGATCTCTCCAGTTTGGGTTTGCCTTCAAATGACATCAGTGCCTCAAAGGACACCCTGTTGCCATCAGAGCTCTTCAGGATGGAAAACTTGGCAAGAATCAGTATTCACCTCAATGATCTTTGGGGAGAACTGCCCAGTGAGATTGGTCTAATGACAAGTTTGACTTACCTTGATGTTGGGGGGAACAAATTCAATGGACATATACCGACGGATATTGGAAGGCTGACCCGTATTCAAGAGCTAGGATTGACCACGAACTCATTTACAGGGTCTCTTCCGAGGGAGCTTTGGCAGTTGACCAACATGATAAGTTTCAGCTGCTCCGAGAACTCCCTCAACGGTACTTTGCCGACCGACTTGGGTAGGCTGACCAGCATGCAAGTATTCTATATGTTTGACAATGCCTTCACAGGGTCTCTTCCAAGCGAGCTTGGGCAGTTGACCAACATGACAGATTTTAGCTGCTCCCAGAACTCCCTCAGTGGTATGTTGCCGACTGACTTGGGTAGGCTGACTGGCCTTCAAGACCTAAAAATGTACAGCAACGCTTTTACAGGACCTCTTCCAAGTGAGCTTGGGCAGTTGACCAGCATGACAGACTTTAGCTGCTACCGGAACTCCCTCAATGGTAGCATCCCTTCTGAACTTGGGTGGTTGACTAGCATGGAAGAAATGGACATTTACAGTAATGCTTTCACAGGATCTCTTCCCAGTGAGCTTGGGCTGTTGACCAAGATGACACAACTTGAATTATATCGCAACTCTCTGAATGGCAGCATACCATCTGAGCTTGGGTGGTTGACCAGCATGGAAGAATTGGAAATCCACAGGAACGCTTTCACAGGATCTCTTCCTAGCGAGCTTGGGCAGTTGACCAGCATAACACAACTTGAAGTCTATCACAACTCTCTGAATGGCAGCATACCATCTGAGCTTGGACGGTTGGCCAGCATGCAAGAATTCTATATACTTGAAAATGCCTTCACAGGATCTCTTCCAAGCGAGTTCGGGCAGTTGACCAACATGACAAGATTCTATATTTTTCTTACCCCTCTCAGTGGTATGCTGCCGACCGATTTGGGTAGGCTGACCAGCATGCAAGAGTTCGTAATATTAGACAATGCCTTCACAGGCTCTCTTCCAAGTGAGCTTGGGCAGTTGAAAAGCTTGGAATCAATTGGCGTTTCGAAGAACCCCCTCAATGGCACTATCCCTTCTGAGCTTGGGCAGTTATCCAATGTAACCAGGTTAAACTTGAGGGACAACTCCCTTTCTGGTTCTCTGCCAACTCAGATTGGCTTGCTGACACAACTGACTTTTCTGAGTCTGAGAAGCAATTCATTGGATGGATCCTTGCCCAGTGAAGTTGGATTGCTGGCACAACTGTCTGGTCTGTGGCTTAACGACTGTTTATTCTCTGGTGCTATTCCTAGCGAAATTGGGTTGATGGAATCTCTGCAGACGCTGAACCTCCGCAACAATTCATTTGTTGGTTTGGTCATCTCTGAATTGGGGCAGCTTGAAAACCTACAAGAACTGGATCTTGCAGTGAGTGCACCCTCCCTGAGAGGACCATTCCCTTTCGATTCCTTGCCTGGTAGCCTAGGCAATCTGAACATCTCTGGCAGCCCTGGTTTGGTAGGTTCCATTCCCGAAGAGCTCTGTTTCCTTCAAAATTCCTCTTGCTTTTATGATGAGGATGAGTGTTCGATAGACTTTGATTGTTCCAATTTGCTTTGTGGATGTGATTGTGAATGTTGATTTGTGGTTCTTGCTGAGGTTTCTCGTTTTTAAGATAACAATACACATATGATATTGTCTGTAGGTAGATAGATAGCTAGATAGACAGTTTGAATACTCTTCTAATGTACTACTAGGGAAATGCTGACTCGACTCTGTGCTACTTTCAACATCACGCTCGCTGGAGCAATTTAAGAGGTTGGCTGAGTACTTCAGGGAATTGCATTGCTCCGAGTGAGTCGACCAACAGGATTCTTCCTCGACTCCCAGACACCGCCTCAGCTGTCCGCAATCTGGTTGGCATGGGCAGTTCACAGGACTATTGGTACGACCAAATAGTACACCTGAGTATGTAGTGTCGAAGCGATAGTGCTAGCGTTGGGGAACAACGGTAATATCCAGTGCACCAGTGCACCAATCCAAAACCGTTGGAACCCAACATTGAACTGAGAAGCCCCTAAACAAAAAGACACCATTGTCCTCTTCCTTGGTGGCTGCTCAGAGCAATGAGTGGTTGGCTCCTATAGATAGCACTATCTGCAGTGGCAGCCAGTCTAATTGGAGCATGTGTGCTACCACATTGCTCCGCTTAGAGTCATGAATTATAACACGGGGGTTTAGAGTAGGGAAATTATGGACGGAAGCCAACCAGGGCCAGGCTTAAGCAAAGAACAGTCGAAATTCAGGACTAGGTTCTGTGGGATCAGGTGCAAGAAATTGAGGACCAATACTGGGGCCAAAGGGTTTGGCTTTGTGGGATCCACAGAGACATAAATGGGTGGCTTTCACAAGGGCAATCTATAGAGATACGGATCTCCATGAAGAACATCATTTGAGAGTATACATAAGAAAATTTAGTTTTGCTACAGTCAGTGCATGCATGCAACGTGCTTGCCAAAGACGGACAACAACTGCCGCCCTTAATAGTCTACGTGCATGAAGCTAGTATGAAGTTTGAAGCAATTGAAGTGCTCGCCACGTGACACCAATCCAAGAGTGGGTAGCCATAGCGTCTATGTAAAAGTTAGTTATGCAATATGATGTATCCATGTTCGTTGTAGCTAGCTAGTGTGTTGTCTTGGCCGAAACACCTATCGACTCCCGAAATTCCTGCGAGTTGCTGGGGAACGACTCACTGGTCGAAGCTCGATGTCCTCTTGATGGTTTGGGTGGTTTCGCACCACCGTTTAGAGACTCTTGAAGCGCCATGGCATCCCTCATCATTTGCTCTGGTGGGGCACTGAAACGCTTCAAAGCCTTTCGGACAGTTGTACTGCCCGTGGCTAGATTGTCCTCTGCGACCTCCTCGACCATGGTTGCTACAATCTCTGCCCCTCTCTCCTCCCACTCTGCTCTGTTCTGAACGGCGTAGTTCAAATATTCATCACTACTGACACCAAAGACACCGCAGTCCTTTAGCTTCTTAGCCAGAGGGATGATGTAGTTGTCAAAAAAGCCCATCTCGCCTTTGTACCAGAAACCAGCCGGATCCTTCCCTAGGCGTCCTTGCTTGAATGCTGTGTGCATCTCCCTGAACAGACAGCGATTCCACTATAATGACAAGGAAACAAGAATGGAAGTTAGTCTCCAGTATTGTAAGCCCGAAAGGAATGGAAATCTATTTCATGGCGTCGTACCTTTTGGTACACATGCCAATGTTGCATGCAATGAGACACTGCGACACAGCCAGGGCAGGGAGTAGATGTGGTCAGATGAAGCTATGATGAAATGCATGATTGCCACCGTTGTTGGGGAAAGCATTTGCCTTTCCATGTAACTTACCATCGGAAGCTTGGATGATGTGTTCAATCTGCAAAGGAAGAGGCAACACGTGTGAGGTACGGTGATGCGCTGCTAGCTATAGTGATGCAACTGGTTCAAAATATGGACTTACAACAATCGTCGCACGAAGATCGCTTCTGTCTGATTCTTCCCCTCCTTCCCCTGAGAATGCTCTCCTCCAACGATTCTTTCGGAGATCATTGAGCTCCTTATCGAAGATGTCGGTAGCTATGTGCGTGGATCGACCAAGAGGAAATAAGATACGATGAGATCTCACAGAAACTAGGACTAGAAGCAGCCACGAGACCAGCACCAACTCACCAAGCACAACGTTCACAATGAGCTGGCGGAACCTCATCAGCTCCTCCTTGGATTCAAAGAGACATTTCCTGAGGTTGGAGAAACGGTCTTCCATCAGCAAATCCCAAGCAACATCCAGCGAGTTCTAACGCAGGCACATGTATCGAGTAAAGGACTGGTGTGAGAAAACTGCGGATTACTGCAGCACCTGTCATGTTGCGTGTGATGTCCTGTGTGTGCATTGTATCCTACCTGTTCGGCAACACTCTTGCTGTGGTACATGGTGGCCATCTCTGGCTCTTCCTTTGCCAGCTGCATATTTGAGATTCCTCGGTGGTCACTGTTTCCAGCGCAAATAATGATCAAGCAACACTTTTGTGAACATCTTTACAAATCCACACGTGCAGAGGCCGTAGTTTACTTACACATCATGAATCAATGCTGAAAACGTCATTGCAAACATTGCCAGAGGATCCGACGAAAACCCGTACGAGAAGTCATGCACGTGCATTGCCAACTTCTTGCTAGCATCATCCAAACCAGCCGCTTTTTCCGCCGAGATGTCTGGATTCACAATACGTCGAATCAACTTGTTGACACTCATCGTCACTGTTGGGATAGGGGTTAAGCAGAGAAACTGTGAGCTTTGCCAAGACAACCAGTAGAGCACAAGAGCCACCTGCGGTTCCTCACCATGACATGCATGCTTTGTTTGCAAACAAACAGACAAGCGGAGAAGACGGTGAGATGACCAGCAATATTTGATTGTCAACTTCGAAAACACATCCGACTTACTTCAAAGTTGTGGAAAGGGTTGTTTCGATACATGAGGGCAATGCCAGTTACGTATTCACCAAGCTCATGAAGGGCTTCATCGGGGATCTCGGACACCTTCCTTTCATCTGATTTTGCGACCGTTTTGGGCATGCGAATGACTTCTTTGACCTCGTCCATGCACGTCTTGCCTTCTGGAGGGTGATATGTTGGTGCTGGTGCATTGGCACCCTTCATTAGATTGCCTATTGAATTCGCTTTGATGGCGCTGCTCCTGGCGCGAGCGGATAGCTTCAAGGAGATGGTGGAGCCGTAGAGTGAGAGGACTTCTCTCCGAATTCTTGCCTGCCTCGGAACACATCTACTTACAATCTTCAGAATGTCATCCGACAAGAGCTTGACAATCCAATCCACTAGGCGGTCTTGGGCTTGTTGCTGAGCTCCGCTGTTTCCGTTGTCATCTTCGTCGTCGTCTTCTACCGGTTCCTCGCTACTCCCGACATCCCACGAAGAGCTGCCATTTTCACTGCGCTTGTTCTTTGGATTAGCCCAGTAAGTTCTACAGAGGAGAAGTTGAATTGCGTTAGAGATATGTGCGTGAAAGCAGGCAGCTCGATCGTCACGATTGCAATTACTTACCGTAAAACTCCTTTCCCCTTAGCCTGATTGATTGCAGAGATGTCAATAGTGTCAGCATTACGAAGAAAGTCAATCAACAACATCTCACGTATCCAATTACCTTCACTACGTCCTCTCGCGGCTTGACCCAGTGGTCCTTTCCAGCATCCCTTAAGTGGTTGGCAGTCGTTTCTGAGACTTGAATCTTTCCACGAACACCAGTTGATTCCATGCGACTTGCCGTATTGACTTCAAGAAGCAGAGGAGAAAAAAACGTTAGAATCTGCAAGCACGTAGACTGCCTTTGGGGCTGGAAGCCTCACCTGTATCTCCAAACAACTAAGTCAAAAGAAAAAGACTCGCATTGTAAGCAAAGCTAGCTAGGGACGGAAATCTAGTGATCACAGAAACGAGCAACGTACTTGGAAGCGGGCTCTGTCTCCTCGCAAGACGCCAGCAGTCACAGGCCCCTGTGCCACAACAGAAGAGCAGAGCCAACAATTTAGTGTACAAGCAGAGATCACGAGTATTCCAGACAAGCCTTCGTCGTAACTTACTGAATGCAAGCCAATTCTCATGGAGAGTTCTGTGGTGTCGGGGCCTAGGGTTCTGTTGATGTCGGGGACAAAATTGCATTCAGCGTCAGGGATACCTGTGGGTTGAGTAGCACTTCAAACTAAAGCAACCAAAAGAAGTTACATACCTTTCCAGTCTCTTCGTCACTTCCTTCATTTTCACAATGCAACCCCAGGCGAAACGAACCATGATGCTAAGAAGAGTTGAATAAGGAAAGCTGAGATATCTGGGATGTATCCGGTTAAGATACTACGAGTAATCTCATCATCCATACCTGGCGTGATGCTCTTGCGGATCGGGTAAACCCGTGACAGCCTGAATTCATGCAACAAAAAGCCAGAGGTGTCAGACAAATCTCGCTCTTTTTGTCTATTCACGCCACAACAGCAGCATTGGACTACTTACCATATAGCTGTCCCCAATAGTCTCCTGCAACAAGAAGAGGATCTGAGGATTGATGCTTTCCCATTCATCTAACAAGAACGCGAGAATGCCAGAGCTACTTACAACTTTGAAGACATGCCTACGTTTTGCAAGCTGATCAAATGCCTGGTATAAACCCTGGAGCAAGATGAAAACCTGCGCGGGCTCACGAGTGGATGACCATGCCTAGTAGTTGGTTGGAACGCAGAGCATCGCAATTTTGAGAGGATGCCGTCCACCTGCATAGCATCCAGACTTCGAAAGAAACTCACCGTAAACCCCTGGATTTTTTGGTAACATGGGTATCGACACGAAATGATGAGTATTTTGTCAGCTCTGAAAACATACTCCATGTGATACGGTCCAAAAGACCAACAAACGTAGAGGGCATGCACTCACAGCAATATCACAAAAGAACACCGTGCCTAGAGAAAGATGGACATGACGACGAAAGAAACGTAAGCTACTACAGTAGAACAAAGCCATAGATAGGAACCAGCGTGCAAATAAATAATTGGACGTACAGTGTGGAAAAAGATCCGCAATCGGCTGCTCGTCTTCATCGTTGCCTTCTGTTTCACCCGCCATGAACCCCTTGAGACGAGACTTGTTCCCAATTCCAAACCCGTCGGTTTCTTCTTTTTCCAAATTGCCTCCTGCCAGCAACCGATCACGGACGTTCTATCATATTATGAATGCATTGGAGTAGTGGTTAGAATCAGCGTTTTGTCGTGTGTTGTTGTTCATTGCAATTGTAAGTACAGTACGTACCTTTGGAAAGAGCGACGCGACAATGGCCGTGGACTGGGTCGCCTTTTGCAACACTTTCTGCTGCCGTTTTTCGACCAATCGATTGTACATGAGGAACATGACAATGGCAAAAATAAAGACCACGACAATACCCATGGTAATGTGCAAGGGCGTGGTGGTGATGAATTCATCGTAAAAGGATTGTGTGGGATACACGTAAATGTGATACGAGCATTGTTGATCGACGGGAATCCCACCGACAGTTCCATCATCCAAATTGCGCGTGGCAAATGTCCCCACTCGCATCCAATGATCAAACCTCGGATCGTGATGATCGCCGTATCCAATGGCATGGGCTTCGGATCCTTCCACGTAGTACGTAAAAAAGGAAGGGCCGTCGTCGTCGTCATCCGTGGAGGTTCCATTATGGTTGGTTTCTTGTGACGACTCTGCAGAAAAAAAGTCGTCCGTCGTGACATTCACTGGGTCTCTTTCTTCTTCTTCGTGTTCTTCTTGTTCTGGTTGTTGGGTTGGTTCGGGCATTGCGGTCTGCTCGGGTTGTTCTTCTTGTTCTAGTGGATTGGTTGGTTCAGGCATTGCAGTTTGCGTGGAAAACTGATCAATTTCCCAATAACTATTTCCATCGTTGTTGTCGGCATCCGACGTGATCTCCTCTTCTGGAGGGACGGAAGAAGGCAGTGCCCAATAACTGTTGGGGTCGGTGGATGCCTCTGATTCGTCAATGATGGTAAAAGTAGTGGCCAAGTCTCGTCGAGGAGCCTCAGTAGTAGTGTTGTCGTTGTCATCATTATTGTCATTGTCACCCCCACCACATTGATACTCCAATACGACAATGATGCGTTGGACATTGTCGGGTAATATTTTCTTGAAGTAAGATTTCCAATGAATAATGGCATGCAAGACACCCACGACGGTTTGTTGCTGACTTTTGGCGCTAGCAGTCGAAAAGGTATCAAAGACGGGAATGTACAAATTGGAAAGTGGATCGCCCAAGTACGGCGACGATGTCTTTTCCTTGGCGGTTCGAAGCGATGCAAAGAGAGCCGTATCGGCATTGTCACTGGCAGTGGTTCCCGGTGGTGCCCCGTAGAATTCGGAAACCACAGCGTGTCCATGGGTAATGACATTGGTAATGAAATCGGTTGTATTTTCATACCTGAGAAGATTGTTGTTGACCAATCCGTGATCTGGAATGTACGGGGCGGTTTGCCAGACGGGCAAGTACCATGGTTTTCCCGGCACTTCGGGAACCACGGCGCCATGGTCAAAGTAATGCATGACATCGACGGGACGGTTTGATGATGATACGGAAGACGAGTGATTCAAGTGAAGTTCGGCTTGGTACGTCAAGGATTGGTTGCTGTAATAAACAAAAGGCAGGTAAGTTAGTGGAGTAAGTGGCATAAGATCATGAGATCAACATCAGGTAGTCAAGTAGGTCAAGATCACAGAGAGTAAGTCAACGTACATCCATTCGGTGTTTTGTGGTTGAATGACATAATTGTCCCACTCGTCAAACAAGTGTCCCTGCACAATGGGACTCATTCCCACCATGAGTGCCCCGGAGAGTTGGAGTGCATTGCGTGCCTTGGGTGGAAAGTCATTCAAAGTCATAAACGGCCATTGCTCTTGTGTATGCATTCCCTGCGATGTAAAGGACAATCCCAACCCCGCCACGGATCCCATACGATTCATGACATCTTCAAACGTCGCAATGACTTTGGACGAGGCACTTTCGTATTGTGTGGTAAACTCATCGACTTCTCCATCCGTGGTAATCTTGAAAACGACACTGGAAATGGCCAAGGCCGTCAAGAACAAGACGGAAATCACAATGACACGCAATCGCAAAATGCGCATGGACTCTCGTTGCGACAATTGTTCGGCAATCTTTTCGGGACTCGTGTGATTGTCGGAGCGTCGACTACTGGCAATGGTGCCAAACTCGGATGCTTCGTCTCCCAAATAGGAACTCACGCCGCTGCGGTCCGATTGATCGTCGCCGCCATTGTCGTCACTGCCACTTTGGTACAATTCGTTTGTCGCCAATTCCAATCGAGCCAGAGCTTCGGCGGTAATGGAACCAGAGAGACTCGAACGAGCGGGAAGCCTCACGGATGTTTGGTAGGGAGCCATGCTACCGGTACTGATCAGTACTATCAGAGTATGGAAGACTTGTCAACAAGGAGGAGGAGGCAAGGAGACAAAGACAGGAGACACAGCAGGGAAGGGCGTTCTATAGAAGGCAGAAGGACGCAAGGAAATGAAGGATGAGGAGCTTATGCCAGCAATTGTAACTGCATGACCAAGCCAGAGGTTTGTAGGTTTGAGGGTTGTGGGCAGTTTGTGGTGGTTGGTGGTCATGCTCAGGCAACCCCGTTGAGAATGCGAGCTGTCGATTTTTTTTTTAAGAGCAATGGTACAATAAATGAGTGTCCGGGATATGCCACGTGCATAACGCCTCACTGGCCCAAACATGGGAGCTCTAAGTCAATTGAATTGAAAAATTGGAAAAAGGCCTTCGCATTAAACATAATGAATGACCTTTCTGGCTTCTTTTCTCTTTTACACTTCACGTGACTTTGGAGAATGACTATTGACTGACTGTAGTGTCAAGAAAGCGCGAAAAGAGCTTTGCCAAGCGAAAAAGCAGAATGCATGCATCCATCGTATCGTACAATCGTACGGTATCATGCAAGCATGCAAAAGCTGAGGTCTACTAGCTAGCTAGTGGTGAACAGGGCAGGTGCATGATGCACTCATGATTCACTCAGCACCGTACTATCGCCATTGTTACAGCCGAATGAAAGCACGTCCGAGAGAAGTGAACTTCGGACATGTGCGCACTACTCCACGGTGCTGGATGCTGGATGGTTGGCTACAGTACCAAGAGAGAGCTCCCTGAAGAAACTGGGACAGACTCCATTCCATTCCATTCTCTTGTTGAACGGTCTGGAACTTGCTTGGTTGGATCTACTAAGCAAGAGGGCAGTCCAGTTGCTGAACTGAGGGACCTAAATAATCTCCAAGAGCACCACAGTAACAAAGAGACGCTCTTTCAGCCAGCCAAACCACAAGTTTGCAAGACTTGTAGTCCTTTCTGCCCACGCTTTGGGCAATACGAACGAAGCAATGGCTGCACTGGCGCAACAAAACCATGTCTGCTGGGACAGAATATACTACTTTATAGAATATTCGATTCACAGTTTCCTTCCTCATCTGTTTTCGCGTGGTCCACAACAATACAGTTAGTTATTCTGCACTGGCGCAGTCTACAATAAATAAATGCAGTCTAATGAAAGAGTGCTGGTAGCTAGTTTGCTAGCTAGTGCCAACCTTTAACATTACAATGACATTTGTTGTCATGACAATGTTGTCGTGGACATGTGGACATGACGGGGCAAAACACCTTCAGGGTACAGTTGTACTACGTACGGTAAACGTGAGGACTCTCTAATAAATCCATTGAATGAATGATTTGAATCGAAAAATTAACAGAAAGGCCTTCCTTCAAGCTTTGATTAAACAGAATGAATGACCTTTCTTGCTTCTTTTCTCTTTCACTCTGCACATGTCTTTTAAGAATGTCTATGATCTGTACGTTTCGTGTACAGTAAACAGTTAAGAGCAGTCAAGGAAAGAGAAGAAGGCTGCTTGGACTAACGTACAGGTATAAAGTCAGTTTTGGTCCATCGCTTTGAGACATCAGCGATACTATAGCAAAAACAGTACAATATCGGAAAACTTTCACTCTCTATTTTCTGAGTTAACGGGACTCAATAATGGACCATTATATTTAACTATCTCACAAAAAGTATAACGAAAATGAAATACACGTTTAACATAGGGTATTCGATGTTAAATCATGTGGTCAATATGGGTAACATGCTATGAGTCAATGGTACTTGAGGTCGATTTCGTATTAATCTACTTATGGGTCAATCGGACATTGAGACAATCATTTGCTTATAGACGGTTTTGGTCCATTTTTGGGCTGTAGCGCTGGTACACTTTCTACGTGTCTCACCCACTTCCTTTATTAAACTCGTATGTAAGTACGTAAGGTACCAGTCGTGTATATCTTTAAATCTTTGCGTCGAGTCGTGCTTCTCAATCCATCTGGGTCTGTCAAGACAAAAGGTCAGTGACAAAATCACATCGCCATGAACTCGCCATCACCAGGTCCATCACCTCATCATGGCAGACAACAACAACAACCAACCAGCATCAAGACCACTCTGAGAGGCCCAGGAAGTGTCTTGTTGGGTGTTTTTTGGTAGTGTAGAGCATGAAATCAGTGCTCATCAGTGGCTCAGTCTCTTTCATCACCTGTCGTTTTTCATCTGGCAGAATCTGTCATCTGAAAATTGGGGTGGAAAAATGGAATGTCACCATGATGAGCTCACTTTTTTGTTCAACCGGATTGCTAGAGTTGCATACCCAACCGAACAAGAAAGACTTTCGCGATTGTTGATAAGCCTAGGCCAGATCAACCCCCCCTACTTTCAATTACCTTTCTATCACTCTTCTATTCAATATCTATCAATTGCAAAATGAAGTTCTCTTCTTCTATCATCAAGCTGCTCTCGTGGTCCATGACTACCGACAACTACAACAGCAACACCAAGAAGACCCCCGTTCTCCAGGTCGCCAAGGAGATGACAGGCAACAACAACAACGACAAGGACGTTCCTGCGGCAGAGGAAGTCCCAACGTTCCAACTGGACGAGTTGGACAAAGATGTCGTCCAAACCGCGGCACTGTTGCACACATATGGAACGAGTCCTGATGTGGAGTTCCAGCAGCATGGTCGCTACCTAGGTGCCTACGACCTTTCCCTGGTTCCTGCGGATCAGCATGGTCACTATGGATACGACAAATACAACCAGCACCGGCCAAAAGGCTGTCGCATCCAACCCAGTCAATCAGCCAACGCTCGCTGGAAGACCCATTACAGTCAGGACACCGAAGGAAGCAATGGAAACCGTTTATCCTTTGCTCCCGTCAACACTGTTGTGAGAACCGCCGTGTCTATCGAGACATGAAGAAACATGTGCCAAAGGCCCAAGACGAATACTGGCATGAAGCCCAACAACAATTCATTTCCGTCGGCACACCCACACCCCACGAACGAGTCTTGGATCTCGTGCAGTTGATTCAAGAGTATGGATACCAACAAGTGGCCAAATGGATCACCAACAACCAATGGTTGCAAAGTGACAAAGCGTACATACGACACGCCAAACTGTACATTCAAATTGATGCTGTGCATCAAGACCTCGAGGCACTTGTTCGTTTCATCCAAGCGAAGAAAGGAAACCGATAACTTTTAGGAGCGAGAGCTCTGGATCCCGTCAGAGATAGCTCCAACAGCTATGCTGGCCTACAGCTCCAGCACCCACAGCTGGCTTATCTCCAGCAAAGCAGCAAGAAAGGATCGTCCTTTGGCTTCTTTATTCAATCGTGCAGTGGCAGTCTGGGAACAGTACTATCTGCTACCTCCTACTGCTTCTCCCGGCCTCAACAGGATTGTATCAACTGCTTGCGGTATCAAAGGGGCTACAAGCTAATCAGGATCGGTCTCAATCTTTCGTATATTTTCTTAACTATGGTAG